>SJYA01000424.1:1743502-1774516 GCA_006410615.1 Neotragus moschatus | reverse complement strand
TGGTAGCTTGATAGGGATTGCATTGAATCTATAGTTTGCTTTGGGTAGTATACTCACTTTCACTATATTGAGTCTTCCGATCCATGAACATGGTATATTTCTCCACCTATTTGTGTCCTCTTTGATTTCTTTCATCAGTGTTTTATAATTTTCTATATTTAGGTCTTTAGTTTCTTTAGGTAGATATATTCCTAAATATATTGATTTTTTTCATTGCAATGGTGAATGGAATTTTTTCCTTAATTTCTCTTTCTATTTTCTCATTATTAGTGTATAGCAATGCAAGGGATCTCTGTGTGTTGATTTTATATCCTGCAGCTTTAGTATATTCATTAATTAGCTCTAGTAATTTTCTGGTGAAGTCTTTAGGGTTTTCTATGTAAAGGATCACGTCATCTGCAAACAGTGAGAGTTTTACTTCTTTTCCAGTTTCAATTCCTTTTATTTATTTTCCTGCTCTGACTGCAGTGGCCAAAACTTCCAAAACTATGTTAAATAGTAGTGGTGAAAGTGGGAACCATTGTCTTTTTCCTGACTTTAGGGGAAATGCTTTCAATTTTTCACCATTGAGGATAATGTTTGCTGTGGGTTTGTCATATATAGCTTTTATTATGTTGAGGTATGTTCCTTCTATTCCTGCTTTCTGGAGGGTTTTGTCAAAGGCTTTCTCTGCATCTTTTGAGATAATCATATGGCTTTTATGTTTCAATTTGTTAATGTGGTGTATTACACTGACTGATTTGCTGATATTGAAGAATCTTTGCATCCCTGGGATAAAGCCCACTTGGTCATGGTTTATGTCTTTTTAATGTGTTGTTCGATTCTGATTGCCAGGATTTTGTTAAGGATTTTTGCATCTGTGTTCATCAGTGATACTGGCCTATAATTTTATTTTTTTGTGACATCTTGTCAAGTTTTAGTATTAGGGTGATAGTGGCCTTATAGAATGAGTTTGGAAGTTTACCTTCCTCTGCAATTTTCTGGAAGAGTTTGAGTAGGATAGGTGTCTTGAGTAGGATAGGATACGTCTTGTTCTCTGGTCTACATCTGTAAATTAAACACGTATCTTAAACTAGTAATAACCAATTTTTCTCTCTGCAGCTAAGAGTTTAGGCGGCAATTAAGACAGAGTTCACAGTAAATGTGATGAGGAATTGGTGATTTTCTAACTTGAATGGGTTTAGAGGCAATGAAGTTAGGATTAGAAGAGGAAACATTGTGTCAAAATACATTGTTAAAATTGATTTTGAAGTCACCTGGAAAGATGAGTGGAGAGAAGAAAATTCTTTTAAAGAGAAAGTAGATACTATTATAGGGCAGTTTAGATGTCATAAAATATTCAATATTATGGAGTGGTTGATTCCTTCTTACTGGGAAAGATAGTGAAATGAGAGTTTAAAGATTTTAATTCATAAGTTCAAATATTTGTCAAAGGGTCACTAAGCTTTTATGACTCCTTTAAATGTAACATATATCTTGTAGCTGCATATATGAAATTAGTAAAAATTTAGGTTTAAAATTCCCATTCTTTCCAAGCAAAGATAAAACTTAAGTTTAAAATGTGGGAAACTTGGGAGAACTGGGGTAACTCCAAGAAGTAAAAACAAATCTCACTGAAACTTCATGCCAGTAAAGGCAATACATTTTTCCACCTCTTGAAATACTGAGACTGTCTTTACCTTTTATTAAACTACACCTTAAATGCTTCCATGTAATGTATTTTCTTCTGATAACTTTTCCTTTTCACTCTTAGGCTGCAAGATCTAGTCCCAAAACCAGATTCCTATATGCTTTAGCATGTCAGAAACTTAAGATTATACAATAAGACAAATAAGTAGTATGGATGTAATGCACAACATAATTATAGTAACCCTACTGTATGCTACATATGCAGATGGTTAACAGAGTAAATTCTAAGAGTTCTCATCATAAGGAAAATATTTTTCTCTGTTTCTTTAGTTTTGTATCCATACAAGATGATGATATCCACTAAACTTATTGTGATAATAATTTTATGATGTATGTAAGTCAAATCATTATGATATACATCTTAAACTAATATAGTGCTGTATTTTATGTCTCAAGAAATTTAGAAGATAAATAAATTTTTAAAAATCTAGAAGAAAAAGATTATACAATTGTTGCTGTTCAGTCCCTCAGTCATGTCCAAATCCTCGCAACCACATGGACTGCAGCATGCCAGGCTTCCCTGTCTTTCATCATCACGCAGAGTTTGCTCAAACTTATGTCCACTGAGTCAGTGATGCTACCATTTCATCCTCTGTTGTCCCCTTCTCCTGCCTTCAGTCTTCCCCAGCCTCATGGTCTTTTGTAAGGAGTAATTTCTTCACATTATGTGGCCAAAGTATTAGAGTTTCAGCTTCAGCATCAGTCCTTCCAATGGATATTCAGGACTGATTTCCTTTAGGATGGACTGATTGGATCTCCTTGCAGTTCAAGGGACTCTTAAGAGTCTTCTCCAACACCACAGTTTGAAAGCATCAGCTCTTAAGTGCTCAGCTTTTTTTGTTGTCCAGCTCTCACATCCATTCATGACTAATGGAANAGTTTCAGCTTCAGCATCAGTCCTTCCAATGGATATTCAGGACTGATTTCCTTTAGGATGGACTGATTGGATCTCCTTGCAGTTCAAGGGACTCTTAAGAGTCTTCTCCAACACCACAGTTTGAAAGCATCAGCTCTTAAGTGCTCAGCTTTTTTTGTTGTCCAGCTCTCACATCCATTCATGACTAATGGAAAAACCATATTTTTGACTATACAGACCTTTGTAGGCTAAGTAACATCTCTACTTTTTAATACACTGTCTAGGTTTGTCCCTTATACAATAGATTATATTATAAGAGTTTGCAAATATTTGTAAGATAAGAATTTAAGAATGTGTATGAAGATATATACTTATTACATCAGATACATAAGGGAAGATATTTTTATATTGACTAACTTATTTATATAGGTGAACTGAATAGAAATTTGTTTCAGTCAATATATTAACCCAAACAGCTGTAAATGGCTGTAACTACAGTTTGCTTTTGATTAGTGGCTTTATAACCTGGATTCAGTGATGTCTATTTAAATAGTAGAGATGCCAGAAATTCCTTGGTTTTATATAGAGTAAATTAGGAAAATATATATGCATATAGCATAAATAATATAAACTGGAGTCCTGCCAAAGCCAGGTAACAATGTGTCAACTACAAAGAACAGTTGTATTTAAAGACAGTATAGGCCTTAAAAATAGTGTGAGCAAAAGGGATGCTTTTACAGGGGTTAACTGAAATTATGTTTTAGCAACCCAAAATGTTGATTAGACCTTTTACTCTTATTTTGATCTATATAACAGAAAAAGAAAACTGTACATTTAGCTAAAGAAGACCTAATATGTGTCATAGGGGAGAATTCATGCGCCCTCACTAAATTCTAATATTTAACTCCACTAGCATCATGTCATCTTGTACAAGAAGTACCTGTGTGATGAAATGGAGCCCATGAAAGCACTTAGACAACCCTCAACATTTCATAAAAATATGATTAATATGATAAAACATTACCAGATCCATTTAACCATTCTGTTTCCCATTAAATTAGCTATTGCCACTGATGTCTAAATTTTGCTTCTCTCAAAGGCTTTACTGTGATTGATAACACCTCCTCTATTGGCTCTTGATTATTTGTTAGTGAATCACCAGGTATTTATTTCACTAATTTGTCAAATGTGGCTCTAACACTTTGATCATAAACTGAATGTGCCACCTACTTTTTGCTTCTCAATAAAGTATCAGCTAATGAATGCCAAGCTTTTAATTTCCAGCCACTTTCAATTTCCAGCTAATAAAATGCCAAGTTTTCAATTTGCTAAAAATCTATAAGCACCTCAGTAAGATACAGAATGCATTTCCCAAAAAGTTATACATTGTAGATGTAATCTTCAATGTGATTTTATTTAGTTGTGGGGCCACTAGGAAGTAGTTAAATTTAGATGAGGGCTTGAAGGAAAGAGCCCTATAATGGAATTAACATTGTTACCAGAAGAAGAACAGACCAGAGTTCTCTCTCTCTGCCAGTGAGGATACAGTGAGGTGGCCATCTGCTAGCCAGATAGAGCTCTCACCAAAAACTGAGTATTTCAGCACTTTGATATTTGACTTCCCAATCTCTAGAAGTATGAGGAAAGTCTGTTGTTTAAGACTCCCAGTCCACATATTTTGCTACAACCAGCTGTATAGAGTAAGAAATTCAAAAGACCTTTTTTATTTTCACGATGAAAATCCTAAAAGGCTTTAATGATGTAATTTAAGACTTACTCCTATGGGAAACATTGCTCAGTCTCAGATATTGTTTGGCAAAAAGTGTTGAAGGAAATATTAAAGTTGTGCTTTTACTTTCTCCACCTTGTTAAAATTTATAGTATGTGTCTTTCTTAGTTACAAAATTTGCATAAGTAGAATTTGGGAAATATAGGAAAGTATAGGACAGATATTCCTAATAAATATTTTCTATATTGTGTTAGTTTATTTCCTTAAATTAATTATTCAGTTCAGTTCATTTGCTCAGTCGTGTCTGACTCTGGGACCCCATGAATCACTGCACACCAGGCCTCCCTGCCCATAACCATCTCCTGGAGTTCACTCAAACTCACGTCCATCAAGTCAGTGATGCCATCCAGCCATCTCATCCTCGGTTGTCACCTTTTCCTCTTGCCCCCAATTCCTCCCAGCATCAAAGTCTTTTCCAATGAGTCAACTCTTCACATAAGGTGGCCAAAGTACTGGAGCTTCAGCTTTAGCATCATTCCTTCCAAAGAAATCCCAGGACTGATCTCCTTTATAATGGACTGATTGGATCTCCTTGCAGTCCAAGGGACTCTCAAAAGTCTTCTCTAACACCACAGGTCAAAAGCATTAAATGCATATATAATATAAAATGATATATACACATTATATGTGCATGTGGTTTGTATTATATATATTCTTTTATAATAATAGTTTCATATATGTTTTATAGTTGTTGTTGTTTTTTTTGGGGGGGGAGGCAGGGAGGGCATGGCAACTCACTCCAGTATTCTTGCCTGGAGAATCCTATAGACAGAGGAGCCTGGTGGGCTATAGTCCATAGGGTTACAAACACTCAAACATGACTGAACCAAGTTAGCATGTACTCGCTTCCTTTTTTGACTTGAAACTTTCAAATAACTATTATATATTCTTTGCAACCAATTTTTTTAGTAAATACACTATGTCACTATATGCATAAACAATAATTTATTTAACAAATCTGAATTAGTGAAGTCATTAAGTTTGCCTGGATGTGAGTACTTGTTTAACAGATGTAATATGAAAAGTTACACTTCAGAAGTATTTTTCAACACATGGTTGAAATTTACTGAAATTTCAGGCTTTATTTATGTGAAATATGTATAATTTTCACTTTACTCATTTTTGTGAGTTGACATACATTCAATTGAATATATTTAGTGTAGGATACGTGCTCAGTAGCTCAGTTGGTCTGACTCTTTGTGACCCCATGGACTGTAGCCCACCAGGCTTCTCCATCCATAGATTTCCCAGCAGGAATACTGGAATGAGATGCCATTTCCCTCTCCTTAGGATCTTCAAAACCCAGGGATTGAACAAATATCTTTTGTATGGGCAGATGGATACTTTACCACTGAGCCACCTAGGAAATCCACATGTAGTGAAGAGGAGTCTTCAGACTTAGATTATTCTTTATGTATTTAAGGAAACATGTTGTTCTATTTTTTCTAAAACACAGTGCTCTCATGAAGAATTTCCTTGTTTGTATTGTGCTTTACTTTCTAGACTTATTTCTTCATTTCTTTTTAACATGATGTATTTCCTTGATACTTTTGTTATTGTTAAAATGTATTCCTAGTTGCCTTTCTATTTATTTTTATCTTACTTATGGTAAATGCAGTAAGCTACATCCAGAGTTATGAAGATAATGATCATTACTGTGACAACAACAACATCAGTGTAATTTCGATTCTTTATATCTTCCTGGTATCCAGAGTTTCCCCTGAAAACATTGTAGATTCCTTTCCATAGTTGTGTGATTTAGGAATTGATAAGATAAAGAAAAAAAAAAGTTGAGTGGGACTGAGTGCTACTATCCAGTGCCTAATGACATTGCCTTTTTCCTTCCCATTTTTTTTTATATGTTTGTAGCTATTCTGAATGATTGAGAACTGGCCACTAAAACTAAAGAAGCTTGTGTGTGTTTATTTTCAACTTTTGCAAATTTTTACATGTTATTGTAGTTCTAATTATATATTCTATTTCTTTTCAAAGCAGCTTGATAAGCAGTATTTGTCTCTAAAACTATTCTATNATTTTTTTTAATATGTTTGTAGCTATTCTGAATGATTGAGAACTGGCCACTAAAACTAAAGAAGCTTGTGTGTGTTTATTTTCAACTTTTGCAAATTTTTACATGTTATTGTAGTTCTAATTATATATTCTATTTCTTTTCAAAGCAGCTTGATAAGCAGTATTTGTCTCTAAAACTATTCTATTTTTATTGCTGTATTTTTTATTAGAAGTAAGTTTTATATATCCATTTTTTGTTCTTGTTTAGTCGCTAAGTTGTGTCCAACTCTTTTGTGACCTCATGGACTGTAGTTCGCCAGGTTCCTCTGTCTGTTGGATTTCCCAAGCAAGAATGCTGGAGTGGGTTGCCACTTCCTTCTTTAGGGGATCTTCCTGCCCCTGTGACTGAATCTATGTCTTTTGCATTGGTAGGTGGATTCTTTACTATTAAGTCACAAGGAAAGCCCTTTTAAATATCTATCAGTTCAGTTCAGTTCAGTCACTCAGTCATGTCCGACTCATGAATCACAGCACGCCAGGCCTCCTTGTCCATCACCAACTCCTGGAGTTCACTCAAACTCACATCCATCAAGTCGGTGATGCCATCCAGCAATCTCATCCTTTGTCATCCCCTTCTCCTCCTGCCCTCAATCCCTGCCAGCATCAGTCTTTTCCAATGAGCAAACTCTTCACATGAGGTGGCCAAAGTACGGGAGTTTCAGCTTTAGCATCATTCTTTCCAAAGATCACCCAGGGCTGATCTCTTTCAGAATGGACTGGTTGGACCTCCTTGCAGGCCAAGGGACTCTCAAGAGTCTTCTCCAACACCGCAGTTCAAAAGCATCAATTCTTCAGTGCTCAGCTTTCTTCACAGTCCAAATCTCACATCCATAGATGACCACTGGAAAAACCATAGCCTTGACTAGATGGACCTTTGTTGGCAAAGCAATGTCTCTGTTTTGAATATGCTATCTAGGTTGGTCATAATTTTCCTTCCATAACTTTTAATTTCATGGCTGCAGTCACCATCTGCAGTCACTTTGGAGCCTCCAAAAATAAAGTCTGACACTGTTTCCATGTTTCCCCATCTATATCCCATGAAGTGATGGGACCAGATGCCATGATCTTTGTTATATATCTATAGTCATCACCAATTTTTAATATTTTGCATTCTCACACCTCTTTACAGTTTTTGTTCATGAATCTTAATAGAGGTTTATTATTGTTGACTTTTTAAAATAATACTTTTATTTTGTATTTCAGTTTAGAATTTTTAGGGCTCATCTTTATCATTTCTTTAATTTCCTTTCTTTAAGTTTGCCCTGCAGTTATTTCTCCAATTTTTTAACTTGCATCCTTTATTGAGCCCATCTTTGCATGAAAATTTCCCTTGGTATCTCTAATTTTTTGAAGAGATNGTTCATGAATCTTAATAGAGGTTTATTATTGTTGACTTTTTAAAATAATACTTTTATTTTGTATTTCAGTTTAGAATTTTTAGGGCTCATCTTTATCATTTCTTTAATTTCCTTTCTTTAAGTTTGCCCTGCAGTTATTTCTCCAATTTTTTAACTTGCATCCTTTATTGAGCCCATCTTTGCATGAAAATTTCCCTTGGTATCTCTAATTTTTTGAAGAGATCTCTAATCTTCCCCATTCTGTTCTTTCCCTCTATTTCTCTGCATTGATCACTGAAGAAGGCTTTCTTATNCGAAGAGCTAACTCATTTGAAAAGACCCTGATGCTGGGAAAGATTGAAGGCAGGAGGAGAAGGGGACAACAGAGGATGAGATGGTTGGATGGGATCACTGACTCGATGGACATGGGTTTGGGTGGACTCTGGGAGTTGGTGATGGACAGGGAGGCCTGGCGTGCTGTGGCTATGGGGTTGCAAAGAGTCTGACATGACTGAGCAATGGAACTGAATTGAATATTTCCTGAGCAAATTTAACAAATATTTCCCCGAATCAAGTGTACCTTCTTTGTTCTTGGTTAAATATTTTCATAAGCAATTAGATAAAAATAAAAACAAATAAAAATTAAAGTTTATGAATATTTATTTCACATGATACTTAGCTTCAAATTATCCATTAAACTCTAGCAGAGTAAGAGACATAAAGTCACACTGGTGTAAATGTTGTGTTACTAATATCTGTGTTGACATGTGAGGGAGAAAGTGTGGCTTATGTTTGAACATGCTCTTTCTCAAATCATCTAGGCCAACACAACGAGTTCTTTGAAGTTTAATGTGATCAAAGTTTATGTCTTGTTTTTCAATGAGTGTAAAAATCCTTTAATGATTTTTGTGATAATTATACAGCATGTCAGCCAGGTTGTTTCCATTTTCCTCTCTATGAATTCTTACAGAAAAGAGCTAACTCAATAAAACATGTAAACACTTTACTCTGTCTGTTTGTAGGCTTTCTTAACAATATTTTTACAGCCAGATAGTTCATTTTGCTAAAGAACAATCATTTTGTCATTTACTATCATATCATTGTGGACTTCCTAATTTGATGACATAATCAAATAATATATTCTGCTCTGGCTGTTTTATTTTAATTATTCTCCCTTTAATCTTTTTTTCTTTCTTCAAGATACTGAAAGAAATTCTCTTGGATGATAGTGCCAATAAACGTGAAAAAAACCTCTACTTAAGATTTTATTTCCAAATAAACTTCATTGTGATATTGACTGATTAGTGATAGCTTTTATCCTCAGTTATCTTATTAGCAGTTACAGTGTTCATCACTAAAGAAGAATCAGTGCTATCTACTCCTGCTAAAACAACCTAAAATGTGACCATTAATCAACAATTATTTTTGCTTGTCAGGGCCACTCAAAATCTTTATATTCTTACCAGTCTTCTAAGCAAAACAACATCTTACTCTTATTGCATCCCTCCATGCCACTACACTTTAGAGCAGTGGTCAATACTGTTCAAGAAAGGATTATCATGAGAAATGAAACAACAAATTTTGAAACACCTGAGTTATTTATAAATTGTTTAAAAAAACATTTTTCTTTGAATCCATGTATTTTAACTATTTTAAAAATTATTATTAATGCATATTTTTAAACTCTTCTTTTGTAAATGGATACCACAAAAGCCTATACATATTCTGGTATTCTTATATTCCTTATAGCAGTATATCAGGCCTCCTGGTTGGAAATGGAAATTCCCATAAACATAACAATATTCATCATCATTACCATCGTTATCTTTAATAAATATAATCAAGCAAAGAGTTTTTGGTGAAATAAAAAGTGACCAANAAATTATTATTAATGCATATTTTTAAACTCTTCTTTTGTAAATGGATACCACAAAAGCCTATACATATTCTGGTATTCTTATATTCCTTATAGCAGTATATCAGGCCTCCTGGTTGGAAATGGAAATTCCCATAAACATAACAATATTCATCATCATTACCATCGTTATCTTTAATAAATATAATCAAGCAAAGAGTTTTTGGTGAAATAAAAAGTGACCAAACCCTTTAAATGTTGCATTTACTCATTTTTCACTGGTGATGTACAGAGAGTGAAATGTTAAGTAATTTAGAATAAACTTGAAAAATCATGTAAGAAGACTCTATTTCCTAAAGTTTTAAAAATAGGAAGATAATTCAAAGCATTAAGAAACTTTTTTGGAGAATGTCGATAGGAGATGATGAATATTATAGGAGATGATGAACTAGATTTACCATTGAAATCATTAGATAATAAATGTAAGTCAAGACATGCTATGCCCCTTAAAAAATGCTGAATGTTAACTATATCACAAAAACCGTGAAAATAGATAAAATGTAAAAAATGTTTATTAAAACTTAACACTATATGTGATATAAAATAAATGAAAAAAATAGTAAAAATCACAAACATTTATTTAGTGCTTGTTAGACATATATTATATATATGATTTATTATGCATACTTTATAATCTATAGCAAATATTTATATTAGCAGTTGTTAATTTCATGAAGAATTGGGTTTAAGAGGTTTAAGTAATTGACCTGAGTTTCTCAGTTTATAAATATCAAAGCCAGATTATAAAACCTTATTTTGTCTGAGTACAAATCTGTGCCTTTTATATCGTACTTTTCTTAGAATTCTTAAGCATGAAAGTCAATCAGTGTCTGAACAACATGTTAAGTATAAAGTAGATGAAATTTTAAAACAAAGAGTAAACTTTGGCTTCTGGCCATAAAGAAACTGTGTTGATGCAATTATCTCCTGGTGTAGACAAGTAAATAACTGAACAAAAGTTATAAATATTTTTAGATACTGGATGATAGACAGTTGAGCAATATATTTCAGAGAATGTAAGCAAATTAAATGAATCTTAATGATGATGATGCATTTTCTCTGAGAGCCATCTTCTGGGAATGGTGTAGGTTAAGTCAGAAACTGCAGAGGATCTGAGATTTTATCCTATTTGCAAGGAACCACTAGTTTGCTGTAGTGCATGTGTGCACATACACACACACACAGAGGAGACCACTGGATGATGAAACTGTTGATTTATGCAGAGTTTTTTTTGTGTCAGCTCCATAGGGTCCAATTCCATAGGAGAAGAAACAAGAGAGCCAGCTATCACCTGCATATATTTACATCACAGTTGGAGAAAATATGTAACTTTAACCATACAGAGGAGCTGCTGCTTTACATCTGCCTATTGTAGATTTTAGAAATATCAAGACAGACATTTGTTTTTAAATGTGAGCAATTTCTTTCTGGGGAGAAAAGGAAATTCTCTAATTTAATTTTCCTTCATCATCATGGAATATAAACACCATCACTTGGTGCTGTTACTCTTGGACTGTAAAAAATGGTTTCAGTGGAGAGAAGACTTGAAGTTCCTTGAGAGCAGTACATGATTTTAGCTTCTTAGGTATGTATTTTATTACGTCATCCTATAGCTCAGGTGTCTTTTTTGCTCAGAAAGCCCTGACCATAAGGAACTATATATATATATACAAAAAAAAAAAAAATTCCCAGAGTATTGTCTTGGCATTGTTCAGGTCAGTCGCTCAGTCGTGTCTGCAACCCCATGAATCACAGCACGCCAGGCCTCCCTGTCCATCACCAACTCCCAGAGTTCACGCAAACTCAAATCCGTTAAGTCGGTGATGTCATTCAGCCATCTCATCCTCTGTCGTCCCCTTCTCCTCCTGCCCTCAATCCCTCCCAGCATTAGAGTCTTTTCCAATGAGTCAACTCTTTGCATGAGGTGGCCAAAATACTGCAGTTTTAGTTTAGCATCATTCCTTCCAAAGAACACCCAGGGTGGATCTCCTTCAGAATGGACTGGTTGGATCTCCTTGCAGTTCAAGGGACTCTCAAGAGTCTTCTCCAACACCACACTTCAAAAGCATCAATTCTTCGGTGCTCAGCTTTCTTCACAATCCAAATCTAACATCCATACATGAATACTGGAAAATCCATAGCCTAGACTAGACGGACCTTTGTTGGCAAAGTAATACCTCTGCTTTTGAATATGCTATCTAGGTTGGTCATAACTTTCCTTCCAAGGGGTAAGTGCCTTTTAATTTCATGGCTGCAATCACCATCTGCAGTGATTTTGAAGCCCAAATAAAGTCTGACACTGTTTTCACTGTTTCCTCATCTATTTCTCATTAAGTGATGGGACCAAATGCCATGATCTTCGTTTTCTGAACGTAGAGATTTAAGCCAACTTTTTCACTTTCTTTCACTTTCATCAAGAAGCTCTTTAGTTCCTCTTCACTTTTTGACATAAGGGTGGTATCATCAGCATATCTGAGGTTATTGATATTTCTCCCAGCAATCTTGATTCCAGCTTGTGCTTCTTCCAGCCCAGCATTTCTCATGATGTACTCTGCATATAAGTAAAATAAACAGGGTGACAATATACAGCCTTGACATACTCCTTTTCCTATTTGGAACAAGTCTGTTGTTCCATGTCCAGTTCTAACTATTGCTTCCTGACCTGTATACAGGTTTCTCAAGAGGCAGGTCAGGTGGTCTGGTATTCCCATCTCTTTCAGAATTTTCCATAGTTTATTGTGATCCACACAGTCAAAGGCTTTTGTAGATAGGGAAAATTCAAGAACATACATTTTCACTGGATTAGGAGAGAAATTGGAATTCAGGAAAGATTAAGCATGTTGAGTTGCAGAATATATATCCAGAAGAAAAAGTTGTAGCTATATGGAGAAAGACCTCAAACACTCTTTATCAAGGAACTCCTGAAGCAACTTATGAATACTGAGCAATACATGCATAGAGTGACACTCCAAAAGCCAAGAAGGAAAAAACTAGGAAGCTGTGTGCTGAAGCTCATGAGGGGCTAGGAGACTTTTGAGTTTTGACCAGCTAGGGATAAGATACATTGTTGAAAAACTGAGACATTTAGTTAGACTCCAGAAGGGTAAACCATAGTAGTAAGTCTAAAACAGTCAGTATAAAGGTAATGAAAAAGAGTTGATGAAACTTAAAAGCAAAGCTCAAAAGAACTACAAGGAATTTAAATATCTTCTAGAATAACAAGAGCATACTTTTGAAGATGACAACAGTAACAACATCAAAAAAAACCCATAAAACTTATGTAAAACTTACAATGTCAAGTATCTAATCAAAATTACCATACAAAAATAGGAATAAGCAATAACATGAGAATTCTAACCAAGATAGATATGAGTCAACAGCAACAGACACAAAAATGATAAACATGACTGATTCTTAACAAGGACTTTAAAGCAGAATTAAAGTTATGATATAATTTAAAGAAAAACATAAAGTGGTATTAAGTGGTAAAATATTAAGTGGTATTAAGTGGTAAAATATTAAGAAAATATGGCAAGAATACACAGAAGAACTATACAAAAAGATTTTCATGACCCAGATGATCACAATGGTATGATCACTCACCTAGAGCCAGACATCCTGGAATGTAAAGTCAAGTGTGCCTTAGGAAGCATCACTACAAACAAAGCTATGGGAGGTGATGGAATTCCAGTTGAGCTATTCCAAATCCTAAAAGATGATGCTGTGAAAGTGTTGCACTCAATATGCCAGCAAATTTGGAAAACTCAGCTGTGGGCACAAGACTGGAAAAGCTCAGTTTTCATTCCAATCCCTAAGAAAGGCAATGTCAAAGAATGTTCAAACTACTGCACAATTGCAGTCATTTGACACACTAGCAAAGTAATGTTCAAATTTTTCCAAGCCAGGCTTCAGCAGTATGTGAATTGTGAACTTCCAGATGTTCAAGCTGTACTTAGAAAAGGCATAGGAACCAGAGATCAAATTGCCAACATCCATTGGAGCGTCAAAAAACAAGAGTGTTTCAGAAAAACACCTACTTCTGCTTTATTGACTATGCTAAAGTCTTTCACTGTGTGTATTACAACAAACTGTGGAAAATTCTTCAAGAGATGAGAATATCAGACCACCTGACCTGCCTCTTCAGAAATTTGTATGCAGGTCAAGAAGCAACAGTTAGAACTGGACATGGAACAACACACTGGTTCCAAATTGGGAAAGGAGTATGCCAAGGCTGTATATTGTCACCCTGCTTGTTTAACTCAAATGCAGAGAACTTCATGCAAAATGCTGGGCTGCATGAAATAAAAGCTGGAATCAAGATTGTTGGGAGAAATATCAATAACATCAGATACGCAGATGATACCACCTTTATGGCAGAAAGCAAAATGGAACTAAAGAGCCTCTTGATGAAAGTGAAAGAGGAAAGTGAAAAAGTTGGCTTAGCTCAACATTCAGAAAACTAAGATCATGTCATCTTGTCCCATCACTCCATGGCAAATAGATGGGGAAACAGTGGAAACAGTGACAGACTTTATTTTTCGGGCTCTAAAACCACTGCAGATGGTGACTGTAGCCATGGAATTAAAAGACACTTGCTCCTTCGAAGAAAACCTGTGACCAACCTATGCAGAATATTAAAAAGCTGAGAGATTACTTTGCCAACAAAGATCCATGTAGTCAAGGATATGGCTTTTCCAGTAGTCATGTATGGATGTGAGAGTTGGACTATAAAGAAAGGTGCTGCTGCTGCTAAGTTGCTTCAGTCGTGTCCGACTCTGTGCAACCCCATAGACAGCAGCCCACCAGGCTCCCCCATCCCTGGGATTCTCCAGGCAGGAATACTAGAGTGGGTTGCCATTTCCTTCTCCAATGCATGAAAGTGAAAAGTCAAAGTGAAGACGTTCAGTCAAGTCTGATTCTTAGCGACCCCATGGACTGCAGCCTACCAGGCTCCTCCGTCCATGGGATTTTCCAGGCAAGAGTACGGGAGTGGGGTGCAAAGAATTGACACTTTTGAAGTGTCATGTTGGAGAAGACTCTTGAGAGTCCCTTGGACTGCAATGAGATCAGTCCTGGGTGTTCATTGGAAGGACTGATGTTGAAGCTGAAACTCCAATACTTTGGCCACTGGATGTGAAGAGCTAACTGATTTGAAAAGACCTTGATGCTGGGAAAGATTGAAGGCACAAGCAGAAGGGGATGACTGATGATGAGACAGTTGGATGGCATCACTGACTCCTTCAACATGAGTTTGAGTAAACTCCAGGAGTTGGTCATGGACAGGGAGGCCTGGCTTGCTACAGTCCATGGGGTTGCAAAGAGTCAGACATATCTGAGTGACTGAACTGAAGAATTCTTCAATATATGCAAATCAGACAATATGATACACCATATTAACAAATTGAAAGATATAAAACATATGATCATCTCAATTGATGTAGAAAAAACTTTTGACAAAATTCAGCCACCATTTATTATTAAAAATCTTCAACAAATGGGCATAGAAGGAAACTACTTCAACATAGTAAATGCCATATATGATAAGTCCACAGCAAACATTATCTCAAAGTGAAAAACAAAAGTGTTCCTCCTAAGATCAGGAACCAGACATGAGTGTCCACTGTCACCACTACTATTCAACATAGTTTTGAAAGTCCTAGGTATGGCAATCAGAGAATAAAAAATAAATAAATAACTAAAAACCAAATCAGAAAATAAAAAGTAAAGTTCTCACTGTTTGCAGATAACATGATAATATACATAGAGAATCATAAAGACAGTATCAGAAAATTACTAGAGCTAATCAGTGTTTTAGCAAAGTTACAGGATACAAAATCAATACACAGAAGTCACTTGCATTCTGATGTACTAACAATGAATATCAGGAAGAGAAATTAAGGAATCAATGTTATTCACCATTGCAACAACAACAAAAATCTTGGAATAAACCTACCAAAGGAGGCAAAAAACTGTATACAGAAAATTATAAAACATTGATGAAAGAAATCAAAGATGAAATAAACAGATGGGAAGATGTTTATTCTATGTTTTATATTAAAGAATTAATATTGTGAAAATGTCTATACTACCAAATGCATTCTAGAGATTCCATGTGATCCCTATCAAATTACCAATGATATTTTCCACAGAACTAGAACAAAAATTTTCACAATTCATGTGGAAATACTAAAGACCCCAAATAGCCAAAATAATCTTGAGATAGAAGAATGGGGCTGGAGGAATCAACCTCCTTGACCTCAGATTATACTACAACGCTACAGTCATCAAGATAGTATAGTACTGGCAGAAAAATAGAAATATAGGCCAATGGAACAAGATAGAAAGCCCAGAAATAAACCCATGTATCTATGGGCACCTTATTTTTGACATGGGAGGAAAGAATACACAATGTAGCAAAGATAGACTCCTCAATGAGTGGTGCTGGGAAAACTGGACAGTTACATGTAAGAGAATGAAGCTAGAACATTTCCTAACACCATATACAAAGATAAACTCAAAATGGATTAAAGACCAAAACATAAGACCACAAACTATAAAACTCTTGGAGAAAAACATAAGTAGAACACTCGATGACATAAATTAAAGCAGGATCCTCTATGACCCATCACATAGAGTAACAGAAGTAAACATAAAAGTAAACAAGTGGGACCTGATTAAACTTAAAAGTTTTTGCACAGCAAAGGAAGCTATAAACAAGGTGAAAAGACAACTCTCAGAATGGGAGAAAGTAATAGCAAATGAAACAACTGACAGAGTATTAATTTCCAAAATATACAAGCGACTGATACAACTCAATATCAGAAAAGCAAACGATCCAATCAAAAAGGGGGGGTAAATACCTAAACAGACAATTCTCCAAAGAAGACATACAGATAGCTAACAAATACATGAAAAGATGCTCAACATTGCTCATTATTAGAGAAATGCATATCAAAGCTATGCGTTAGTTAGAATGGGCATCATCAAAATGTCTACAAACAATAAATGATGGAGAGGGTGTGCAAGAGGGAACCTTCTTGCACTGTCGATGGAAACATAAATTGATACAGCCACTATGGAAGATGGTATGGAGATTCCTTAAAAAACTAGTAATAAAACCACCATGCTACTAAGTCTAAGTCACTTCAGTCATGTCCAAATCTGTGCAATCCCATAGACTGCAGCCCACCAGGCTCCACCGTCCCTTGGATTCTCCAGGCAAGAACACTAGTGGGCTGCCATTTCCTTCTCCAATGCATGAAAGTGAAAAGTGAAAGTGAAGCCTCTCAATCGTGTCTGACTCTTAGTGACCCCATGGACTGTAACCCACCAGGCTCCTCCGTCCATGAGATTTTCCAGGCAACAGTACTGGAGTGGGGTGCCATTGCCTTCTTTGTAAAACTACTATATGATCCAGCAGTCCCACTCCTAGGCATATACCCTGAGGAAACTAAAGTTGAAAAAGACACATACATCCCATTGTTCATTGCAGCACTATTTACAATAGCTAGAACTGTGAAGCAACCTAGATATCCTTTGACAGATGAAGTTGTGGTAAATATACACAAAGGAATATTACTCAGCTATACAAAGGAATGCATTTGAGTCAGTTCTAATGAAGTGGATGAACCTAGAGCCTATAACAGAGTGAACTAAGTCACAAAGAGAAAGATAAATATTGTATACTAATGCATATATATAAAATCTAGAAAGATGGTACCAATGAAATAATTTTCAGGGCAGCAATGGAGAAACAGACACAGAACAGACTAATGAACATGCGGAGAGGGGAGGAGAGGGTAAGACGTATGGAGAGAGTAACATGGAAATTTGCATCATCATATGTAAAATAGATAGCCAATGGAAATTTGCTGTATGTCTCAGGGAACTCTAGGGGGTGGGATGGGGAGGGAAATGGGAGGGAGGCTCAAGAGGATGGGGAGATATCTATACCTATGGCTGATTCATGTTGATGTTTGACAGAAACAACAAAAGTCAGTAAAGCAATTATCCTTCAATTAAATAAATAAATTTAGATTTTAAAAAATGTAAAGAGAAGGGAATCTCTACAGTGCCTTATCTGGTACTATTATATTTGAGCAATTGAATCTATTTAATTCCTGTATAACTGGCTCTATATCTGAAGTGCAGGGAAATCCACAGACCATGGACATGTTTAATAACTTTCCTTGGTTCCTGATTCCTTTCTCATACTGTCATTATTAGATCTCTTTACAAGGGAAACCCCCCAAATTAATGGTCTTTCCAGGAGGAAAAATTTGAATTCATGTATTCTCTGTGTCAAACTATGATAACAAAATGTAAATAAACAAAGAAAAAATTAAAATAATAATAATAACAAAAAGGTCATTTTACTAGAAATGTAGAATGACTCTGATATTTCTGTCTTCCAGTAGGTAAGAGTGGACAGATTCCTCTACATCTAACATTCAGGTCAATTCATGGATTTTCTGATAGTTTGGAAAATCATCTGAGCTGAGGAAGGAAGGAAGGAAACCAATCAAAGCTTAGAAGCGTAATAAGAGTGATGGGAAGTGTTCCACACTATACACACCTGTGGTACTTAAAGCCCTGAAGAGAGTTTAAAAGTGTCAGCAAATAACCCCTGAGGACATGGGACTTTCCTAAGACACAGACTTATGTCTGTCCAGTATGGCGGCCACCAGTTACCTGGGCTATAAAGTGCATAAAGAGTTACTTCTGCCAATTGAAGTGGTGGTTCATGTGTAAAATGCACACTGAATTTCAAGGAAAGAATGCAAAATTTTTCAAGGGTAGTATTAATATTGATTATACATTGAAATGATAATATTTGACATAGTTTGGGTTACATAAAATGTATCATCAAAGTTAATATAACCTTTNTCCCTTGGACTGCAAGGAGATCCAAACAGTCTTCTAAAGGAGATCAGTCCTGGGTGTTCATTAGAAGGACTGATGTGGAAGCTGAAACTCCAATACTTTGGCCACCTGATGTGAAGAGCTGACTCATTTCAAAAGACCCTGATGCTGGGAAAGATTGAGGGCAGGAGGAAAAAGGGATGACCGAGGATGAGATGGTTGGATGACATCATTAACTCAATGGACACGGGTTTGGGTGGACTCCAGGAGCTGATGATGGACAGGGAGGCCTGGCGTTCTGCGTTCATGGGGTCGCAAAGAGTTTGACATGACTGAGCGACTGAACTGAACTGAAAGTTTACCATTATATCAGAAGCAGTAATAGGTTTATATCACTGTTATAGCAAATGACCAAAAACTTTGTTGCTTAGAAACAACTTAGATTTATTATCTTACAGTTCTAGACCTCATAAGTCCAAAATGAGTCTTACAAGGCTAAAGTCAAAGTGTTAGGAATGCTCCATGCCTTTCAGAGGCTCTGGAAGGAAATCTTTCCTTGCCTTTTCCAACTTCCAAGGTGCTCATGAAAGCTTTACTCTGGCCCCTGTTTCCTCTGTCACATATTTTTAATTCTGACACTTATAGTCCTCTTTTAGAGGAATCTTTTAAATTATATTTGCCCCACTTTAATAATCCAAAACAGTGTTTTTCATGTAATCAGATATGCCAAGTACTTTTGCAAATAAGGTAGCATATTCACAGGTTTTGGAGATTAGGTTGTAAACATCTTTGTAGGGCCTTTATTCTGTTTGCCACAAATTGTGAACACCGTCCCCTTTAATGTTCATGACTTCATACAGTGGGTGTTGTATAATNATTTGCCCCACTTTAATAATCCAAAACAGTGTTTTTCATGTAATCATATATGCCAAGTACTTTTGCAAATAAGGTAGCATATTCACAGGTTTTGGAGATTAGGTTGTAAACATCTTTGTAGGGCCTTTATTCTGTTTGCCACAAATTGTGAACACCGTCCCCTTTAATGTTCATGACTTCATACAGTGGGTGTTGTATAATAATAGAGCTGAAGTTTAGAGTGCAAGAGATTGGTCCCCAGTCACCAATAATACAGATTCCAGTACAAAGCACATAATTAGATTTATGTAACACTCCCTTTTGCTGCCTCTGACAGTTTATGTTCAGTGATGACAAAAGATGCTAAAGTTTGTCATGTTCTTAGACAGATATCTAATCTTTATTGCTATATTCATTGAGCTTCTGCTGCTGCTACTAAGTCACTTCAGTCATGTCTGACTCTGTGCGAAACCATAGATGGCAGCCCACCAGGCTCCTCTGTCCCTGGGATTCTCCAGGCAAGAATACTAGAGTGAGTTGCCATTTCCTTCTCCAATGCATACATGCATGCTAAGTCGCTTCAGTCATGTCCAACTCTGTGTGACCCTATGAACTGGAGCCCACCAGGCTCCTCTGTCCATGGGATTCTCTAGGCAAGAATACTAGAGTGGGTTGCCATTTCCCTGTCCCATTCATTGAGCATCTACTATCAAAAAATATCTAATATTATCATAAAAAATTGATTTGAAATGAATAATGGAACTCCATTATTCTCTCATTTAAAAATATTGTAATCCTTGCAAAACTTGGAGAGGAATAAGAAAATGTTTCTTAGTCTTACTTCTCATTTGAAACAGCACTTGAGACAAATGGTTGCATGCAGGCAGTTTATTTTAGGAAATGATCCTAAGGAACAATAGCGAGAGATTTGGAAACATGAAACAGGAGAGGTTGAAAATGCAATATAAGTCTGTGTTGCTGGACTTCTTATTGATGTGAGCAACAGTAAGTAAATCCTTTTAACTATCCTTGGGGAACCTTTTAGAATGCACTGCAGACTTGTGCGTTCTAAACAACAAAGGGTGGCAATATCTACACAGACACTTCCTTCACATCAATGAAGGACTGTCCTAGGTTTTGTTAAACCTTGCAATTTCAGGTTTGTACCTTAATCAAAATGACTGAGCTGATTCCTGTAGGAGCCCCATGTTTCCAGAGATGCCTCAGGGGAGAAAATAAGAGATGCATATTTCAGCTCAGGTTAAGTGATTGCAGGTTATAACTAAGGAAACTCTTCACCATAACAACCAGTAAAAATTGGAGTTAAATGAAGGCAAAAAGGATGTGTGACAAAGGATCTAGATATGTCCACTATGAAATGAACATTTTATTTTATGTTATAATAATTTGTTTTTCCTTGGGGGAAGGAGAAGGGGACGACCGAAGATGTGATGGTAGGATGGCGTCACGGACTCGATGGGCATGAATCTGAGTGAACTCCGGGAGTTGGTGATGAACAGGGAGGCCTGGCGTGCTGCGATTCATGGAGTCGCAAAGAGTCGGACACGACTGAGCGACTGAACTGAAAAAAAGATCAAACTTTATGTATAATGTAATAAACCTGATTAATTCTTTCAAAAGTTTTAGTTCACATCAGTATATGCACAAAAATACACGAATTGAACTATGCTTGTTTATTTGAGTTTCAAAAGTTCACTGGATATGATTGGTTGCATTTTTAGCAGATGTATCAGTAGTAAATTGAGGTTTTCTTTACATACAAGAACATGAAGACAGTGCTGAACTGCATATCTAAAAATATTATGAGAATCTGTTTTCAACCATTGCTCATATTTATCTCTTTAGGAATAGAATGGATTTTATACCTCTTTATGGCTTTCATGAAATAGAATTTGTATAGCTAAAATTGTGAATGTACTGGAATTTCTTTGGTGTCTGTTTTGCTCTTCATCCTGTTCACACCGCCAATTGTCTTTCTGTTCACACTGTTTGCACTGGTACCTAAACTCAGAGTAGGCAAGGCACGAGCTGAGAGGCTGGAAAAAGACTCGAAAGCCATAGGAACTGCAGACACATTTATTCTCTCCTGACTGGCACAGCAGCCATAACACGGCCTCTCTGCTGGCTGATGCAGCAGCTGTAGCAACAGCCGTAACATAACTGTAATGTAGCAACGACATGGCCACAACATAACCTCATATAACATAACCATGGTGTTGCTCCAGTGTAGCCCTAATGCAGCAGTTGCCAGCGCTTTCATGGTGAAGCTCGTACAGCCCTACCNTCTCTCCTGACTGGCACAGCAGCCATAACACGGCCTCTCTGCTGGCTGATGCAGCAGCTGTAGCAACAGCCATAACATAACTGTAATGTAGCAATGACATGGCCACAACATAACCTCATATAACATAACCTCATATAACATAACCATGGTGTTGCTCCAGTGTAGCCCTAATGCAGCAGTTGCCAGTGCTTTCATGGTGAAGCTCGTACAGCCCTACCACACACAACAACTCGTGACCAAGCAAGTACCTCAGTGATGCACATGCGCAGTGCTCTAAGTGTTCCCAGCCATTATATAATCATTATTCACAAAATGTGGGCTGAGAGGGGCTGAGGTCAGAGAGCCTGACCGTCCGTCTTGGCTAGTTTGCTCTTTCTCTACAGTGTCATAGCCCTCCAATAGAGAATGACAAAATAAAGCACAGTCCCTAGACTAGGACATTCCTCAGTTTTCTAGTTTCCACCTGTAATGTTTTTTTAATTATTATTATTAATTCTTGTTCAGTATTTCCTTAGATTTAAAAACCTATCAAAGTTAAAATATTTTTCTTCTGACTATTCAGTACTTACTTAGCAAACTCTACTTCTCTCTTCTCTGTGGATCCTGATAAGACCAATAATTCAGCAATGTATTCACACTTCAGAATGAACAGTCCTTTACATAAATCTTGCCAGTGTTGACTGAGGGAGATTACAGGTATTGTTTGTGACCTAATGTGGTATATTTGCTTTCTGAAAGAGCCTTCTGTTCTTACTCCTTCCAACCTGCTAATGGATTTCATTCTGATCATAATATTTGACCTATTCCTTCCCATTCATACCAATGTTGATTTTCTTGTTTTATGTGTATAGCAAACACAAAAGTAAGATTTATAACTGTCTTAAATAAAAGGAGGTGTATGGTTTAAACAAAGGAACCAGTAGTTATAAGTTACAATATGTATGGTACACCTGTTTGTCAGTTAAGGTAAGCTCCAGCCACAAACTCAGTGCACTATCAATATCCTCCAGGTTTTCTGTTTCTTTTTTTTGTTTGTTTATTTGTTAACCCATGTTTTTGCCTCAACAATGCAGCAAAGGAAGAAAATCAGAGGCTGCCTCTCTGTTGATGTGATAGAATGGCATCAACAGTCTCACTCACTGGTGACTATATCTGATTTTTTCGTTTTCCTCAAATGTATCTAATTCACAGTGATAGGATAGTATGGTAGTCCAGATATTAGACCACTTTGGTTCAAACAGCACTTTCAATTTCTGTCTGTATGACCATGGGCGTGTTCTTTTAAAACTTTGTTCCTTAGCTTTTCATCTGGTCAATGTGGATAAAACTATTCCCTATGTATATAATTCTAATGAAAAGAAGTAAATGAGTTAATTCATGGAATATTTTTAGAAGAATTGTTCAAATATTAAATGCAATGTAAGTGTCAGTAATTATTATATGGAAACTAGAGGCTCTCCTTTAAATGTGCTTTCCCCCAAATATGCGCTTTTGGAGTGGTCACTCTGGGCACATAATGATAATCCAAGATCTAGACTGAAAGAAGGACTGGTACCAATGAATTATAGCATAGGAGGAAGGAGTAAACATCATACACAGCACCCATAAAGGAAAGCAACAAGAGAATTGTTATCACTGCCCTTTTTCTTTGAGTGATCTCTCCAAAGTCTTTTTTAATGGATCATCAGGTCCATTATTATGCTTCTAAATTAGTTACCTGGGAAAAAGACAGAAGATATAGCTATATTTATAATTTGTGAAAGAGAAGGAGTAGGGTAAGGAGAGGGAAAAAGAGAGAGAGAGATAAATAAACACAGAGAAACTGTCATCTTTTTCCTTATTTATGTTTATATTTTTCTAATTTATATTTTCATCTAATTCTTTCAGTTTTCCAAATTCTACCAACATGGAGGCAAAAGTTACTTCTAATTTCTCCCTTTCGTTTCACATTATTAGATCCTGAATGCTTTTAAACCTTCTAACTCCAATAACTTCACTTTTGTCCACTAGTAAATAAATGTTAGCTTTCCTCAAAACATTTAATTCTTAACAGATTAAATCATAAATAAATAAAATTTAAAAATTTCCCATAGAAGTTTACATTTTAGAGGAGTATTCCTTTATCCCTTATCAAAGTAAATGATTTTGCAAAATAGACATTCCAAGCTCAAGAAACACTAAGAAGAAGTTTCAAATAGAAGGCTAATGAGAGAGCTGGACCATAAAGAAAGCTGAGCACTGAAGAATTGATGTCTTGAACTGTGGTGTTGGAAAAGACTCTTGGGAGTCTTTGGACTGCAAGGAGATCAAACCAGTTAATACTAAAGGAAATAAACCCTGAATATTCACTGGAAGTACTCATGCTGAAGATAAAGCTCTAAAACTTTGGCCACCTGATGCAAAGAACTGACTCACTGAAAAAGACCCTGATGCTGGGAAAGATTGAAGGCAGGAGGAGAAGGGGATGACAGAGGATGAGATGGTTGGATGGCATCACCAACTCGATGGACATGAGTTTGAGCAAGCTCTGAGAGTTGGTGAAGGACAAGGAAGCCTTGTGTGCTACAGTCCATGAGGTCGCAAAGAGTTGGACACAGCTAAGCGATTGAACTGAACTGAACTGAACTGTATAACTATCAGATTCTGTCACATGTTTGATTGTTAGAGTAACCTCAAGTCTATTAGAAGATAATTTTTCTTTGTTTCATAAACCCACAAGGAAGTATGAGTCCAGGTGGCAAAGTGGTAAAGAATCTGCCTGCCAATTGCAGGAGAGCCAAGAGACACAGGTTCAATCCCTGGATCAGGAAGATCCCTTGGAGGAGAGCATAGCAACCCACTCAAGTATTCTTGTCTGGAGAATTTCATAGGATGAGAAGCCTGGTGAAGTACAGTCTTTGGGGTCACAAAGAGGCAGGCAAGACTAATGTGACTTAGAACAGCACAGCACAGGATGAGGAAATCGATGTGCTAGCATGAAAGAGAGAAGAAGATGGCATTCTTGTTCAATCAAAATTAAGTTGCTTCATTTTGAAATGAAAATGCTTCAAGTGTTTTTCCTTCTGTACATCATCTAAATATAATTGATGGCTATAAAATTTCATAGTAAAACATTAAGAAAATATTTTTAAATTTTAATATTTAGACAAACATTCATAAATTTGAAATTACACTAACAATACATTTTATGACCCTCACTGTGTTTGCTGAATTTCAGCAACATGGAGAGAAAGTTTTAATTATGTTGCTGTGCTTCTTTGGTTCAGAAGACTATAACTGTGACCCTCATCACCAGAGAGCACTCTGTAATGGCAAAGTCATGTTGTAATGCCCACATCCTTACACTTAATTCCTCCCACATAGTCTAATTATTGCTTGTTGCAATTTAGTTATATCAGAAAATTCTCTGTAACTTTTATGCATGTAATTTACTTCACTTACATTTGATTAATTTGTTCTAATCTTCAAACATAAATTATTGTTATCTAATTGTTATTGACAAAATATATTTCTAAATAAAATACAATCTGATAAATTTTAAACTGAACACTAGATCATTAAGTTTGTATGCTAAAAGTTGGCTTAAGTTTCTAGTGGAATTTCATAAAATATTACTCTTTTGTTTCTTAAAAATAAAAGCCATGCTGTGTCTAAACTTAAATGATAATTAACATAATACTTTAAAATGAGAATGGAAGACTTCTCACTTTTATCAGTGAACACAATGTAGTTAGCAAAATATTTTAATGGAAAATATATATCTTGTTAAATGAACACAAATATTTCAATACTTTCTCATTTGGTACATAATTCATTTTCAAATTATTGATCTAATTTATTTTTAAATAGCTTAAAAGATGCAAATATGGTAATATACATATATGAAAATATGAAATACATATAAAATCATATGTATCATATTATAGAGACAGAAAAGCCTATAGATCTGTATCAGTAGTCAGGATTTCACTAGAGAAACATAGCCAGCAGAAATAGAATCTCCTCTCCCTCTGTTTTTCTCTCTATATATAATTTACCATGTATGAGCATGTATACATGTCATTATATCTATNAGGAGGAGAAGGGGATGACAGAGGATGAGATGGTTGGATGGCATCACCAACTCGATGGACATGAGTTTGAGCAAGCTCTGGGAGTTGGTGAAGGACAAGGAAGCCTTGTGTGCTACAGTCCATGAGGTTGCAAAGAGTTGGACACAGCTAAGCGATTGAACTGAACTGAACTGAACTGTGTAACTATCAGATTCTGTCACATGTTTGATTGTTAGAGTAACCTCAAGTCTATTAGAAGATAATTTTTCTTTGTTTCATAAACCCACAAGGAAGTATGAGTCCAGGTGGCAAAGTGGTAAAGAATCTGCCTGCCAATTGCAGGAGAGCCAAGAGACACAGGTTCAATCCCTGGATCAGGAAGATCCCTTGGAGGAGAGCATAGCAACCCACTCAAGTATTCTTGTCTGGAGAATTTCATAGGATGAGAAGCCTGGTGAAGTACAGTCTTTGGGGTCACAAAGAGGCAGGCAAGACTAATGTGACTTAGAACAGCACAGCACAGGATGAGGAAATCGATGTGCTAGCATGAAAGAGAGAAGAAGATGGCATTCTTGTTCAATCAAAATTAAGTTGCTTCATTTTGAAATGAAAATGCTTCAAGTGTTTTTCCTTCTGTACATCATCTAAATATAATTGATGGCTATAAAATTTCATAGTAAAACATTAAGAAAATATTTTTAAATTTTAATATTTAGACAAACATTCACAAATTTGAAATTACACTAACAATACATTTTATGACCCTCACTGTTTTTGCTGAATTTCAGCAACATGGAGAGAAAGTTTTAATTATGTTGCTGTGCTTCTTTGGTTCAGAAGACTATAACTGTGACCCTTATCACCAGAGAGCACTCTGTAATGGCAAAGTCATGTTGTAATGCCCACACCCTTACACTTAACTCCTCCCACATAGTCTAATTATTGCTTGTTGCAATTTAGTTATATCAGAAAATTCTCTGTAACTTTTATGCATGTAATTTACTTCACTTACATTTGATTAATTTGTTCTAATCTTCAAACATAAATTATTGTTATCTAATTGTTATTGACAAAATATATTTCTAAATAAAATACAATCTGATAAATTTTAAACTGAACACTAGATCATTAAGTTTGTATGCTAAAAGTTGGCTTAAGTTTCTAGTGGAATTTCATAAAATATTACTCTTTTGTTTCTTAAAAATAAAAGCCATGCTGTGTCTAAACTTAAATGATAATTAACATAATACTTTAAAATGAGAATGGAAGACTTCTCACTTTTATCAGTGAACACAATGTAGTTAGCAAAATATTTTAATGGAAAATATATATCTTGTTAAATGAACACAAATATTTCAATACTTTCTCATTTGGTACATAATTCATTTTCAAATTATTGATCTAATTTATTTTTAAATAGCTTAAAAGATGCAAATATGGTAATATACATATATGAAAATATGAAATACATATAAAATCATATGTATCATATTATAGAGACAGAAAAGCCTATAGATCTGTATCAGTAGTCAGGATTTCACTAGAGAAACATAGCCAGCAGAAATAGAATCTCCTCTCCCTCTGTTTTTCTCTCTATATATAATTTACCATGTATGAGCATGTATACATGTCATTATATCTATATGTCTGGTAAGCCGGTTCAGTTCAGTTCAGTTGCTCAGTCATGTCCAACTCTTTGCGACCCCGTGGACTGCAGCACACCAGGCTTCCCTGTCCATCACCAACTCCTGAACCTTACTCAAATTCATGTCCATTCAGTCCCCCTCTGTTGCCCCCTTCTCCTCCCATCCACAATCTTTCCCAGCATCAGAATCCTTTTCAGTGAGTCTTCTCTTCACATTAGGTGGCCAAAATATTGAAATTTAAACTTCAGCATCAGTCCTTTAAATGAGTTCAGGATTCATATCCTCAGGATTGACTGTTTGATCTTCTTCCTGTCCAAGGGACTCTCAAGAGTCTTCTTGAGCATCACAATTCAAAAGCATCAGGTCTTCAGCATTCAGTCTTCTCTATGGCCCAACTGTCACATCCATACACGACTGCTGAAAAAGCCATAGATTTGAGTGTATGGACTTTTATCAACAAAATGATGTCTCTGTAATATGCTATCTGTGTTTGTCGTAGCTTTTCTTGCATAGAGCAAGCATTTTTTTAATTTCTTGGCTGCTGTCATGGTCTGCAGGGATTTTGGAGCCAAAGAAAATAAAATCTATAACCTCTTCCACTTTTTCCCCTTCTATTTACTGTGAAGTGATGTAATTGGATGCCATAAATTTGTTTTTTGAATGTTGAGCTTTAAGTCAGCTTTTTCAATCTCCTCTTTCACTAAAGGAGCTAAAAAGGCTCTTTAATTCCTCTTCACTTTCTGCCATTAGGGTGGTAAAATCTGCATATCTGAGGTTGTTTATATTTCTCCCTTCAATTTTGATTCCAGCTTGTGATTCATCCAGTCTGACAGTTTGCATGATATACTCTGTATAGATGCTGGGAAAGATTGAAGGCAGGATGAAAAGGAGACAACAGAGGATGAGATGTTTGTAAGGCATCACTGACTCGATGGTAGAGGACAGAGAAGCCTGGTATGCTTCAGTCTATGAAGTCACAGAGAGTTAGACATGACTGAGTGACTGAACAACAACTCTTTATAGAAGTTAAATATGCAGGATGACAATATACAGCCTTGACATATTCCTTTCCCAATTTTGAACCAGTCTGTTGTTCCATGTCTAGTTCCAACTGTTGCTCCTTGATCTGCACATGGGTTTCTCAGGGGACAGGTAAGGTGGTCTGGTATTCCTAACTGTTTAAGAATTTTCCACAGTTTTTTTGTGATCCACACAGTCAAAAAGCTTTAGCATAGTCAGTTAAACAGAAGTAGATCTTTTTTCATTCCTTTGCTTTTTATATGACCCAATGATTGTTGGCAATTTGATCTCTGGTTCCTCCGCCTTTTCTATATCCAACTTGTACATCTGGAACTTCTTGGTTGACATACTTTTGAAGCCTAACTTGAAGGATTTTGAGTATTACTTTGCTAGCATGTGAAATGAGTGAAATTGTATGCAAGTTTATGCATTCTCTGGCATTGGCTTTTTTAGGGATTGAAATGTAAACTGACCTTTTCCAGTCCTGTGGCTAGTTCTGGGTTTTCCAAATTTGCTGGGATATTGAGTGTAGCACTTTAACATCATCATCTTTTAGGATTTGAAATAGACCAGCCGATATTCTATCTCCTCCACTAGCTTTGTTCATAATGATGCTTTCTAAGGCCCACTTGAATTCACACTACAAGATGTCTGGCTCTAGTTGAGTGCCCACACCATAGTGATTATCCAGATCATTAAGATATTGTTTTTGTATTGTTCTGTGTCTTCTTGTCACCTCATCTAATGGCAAATTTCATAAATATGTGTGGCAATGGATTCTAACTCTAACCCTGATCTTTTTCTAACTCTAATCCGGATTTTTTCTAACTATTTATAGATAACTATTAAGAGAGGAAAATATAAAGGATGTGTCAAGAGTTTGTTTTAAAATAATAAATTTGAAAAGAGAAAGTGAAAGTGGAATTTGCTTAGTAGTGTACACTCTTTGCAACCCCATGGACTATATAATCCATGGGATTCTCCAAGTGGGAATACTAGAGTGGGTAGTCTATCCCTTCTCCAGGGGAACTTCCCAACCCAAGGGTCAAACCCAGGTCTCCTGCATTGAAGGTGGATTCTTTACCAACTGAGCCACCAAGGAAGTATGATCATTGAAGTTGCACTTTTTAATTCACAGAAAGTTTCTTGCATGCAAATGTTTGTCAACTGGTCCAAATTCTGACTTTCAGTGATATAACATCTGGGAAACTCTAACAGCATTCTGATCACTATGGTCCTATTTGTTTGATGCTTCATGTTTGGAATTGAATTAGATGACTCTGTATGCTGGTTGCACAAAGGTGGGGAAGATTGGAAGGGGCAGTCAAGAGGGAAGGGAGTTATATACACATATACACACACACACACACACACACACACACGCGACTGATTCATGTTGTTGTATGGCAGAAATCAACACACGCAGTGAAACTATGATCCATGCCATGTAGGGTCGCCCAAAACGGATGGGTCATTGTGGAGAGTTCTGACAAAATGAGGTCCACTGGAGAAGGGAATGGCAAGCCACTGTAGTACTCTTGCCTTGAGAACCCCATGGACACTATGAAAAGACAAAAAGATAGGACACTAAAAGATGAAGTCCCCAGATCAGTAGGTGCCCCATATGCTACTGGAGATCAGTTTTGATATAACTCCATAAAGAATAAAGAGACAAAGCTGAAACATAAATGACACCCAGTTGTGGATGTCACTGGTGATGGAAGCAAGGTCCAATGCTGTAAAGAGCAATATTGAATAGGAACCTGGTATGTTACGTCCATGAATCAAGGCATTTTGGAAGTGGTCAAACAGAAGATGGCAAGAGTGAATATCAACATTCTAAGAATCAGCGAACTAAGATGGACTGGAACGGATGAATTTAACTCAGATGATCATTATATCTACTACTGTGGGCATGCATCCCTTAGAAGAAACGGAGTAGCCATCATAGTCAACAGAAGAGTCCAAAAAGCAGTACTTGGATGCAATTTCAAAAATGACAGAATGATCTCTGTTTGTTTCCAAGGCAAACCATTCATATAATGGTAACTCAAGTCTATGCCTCAACCGGTAATGCTGAAGAAGTCGAGGTTGAATGGTTCTATGAAAACCTACAAGACCTTTTAGAACTAACACCTCAAAAAGACGTCCTTTTCATTATAGGGGACTGGAATGCAAAAGTAGGAAAGTCAAGAGATGCCTGGAGTAACAGACAAATTTGGCCGTGGAGTACAAAATGAAGCAGGACGAAGTCTAATAGAGTTTTGCCAAGAGAACATACTGGTCATAGCAAACACCCTCTTCCAACAACACAAGAGAAGACTCTACACATGGACATCACCAGACAGTCAACAACAAAATCAGATTGATTATATTCTTTGCAGCCAAAGATGGAGAAGCTCTATACAGTCAGCAAAAACAAGACCGAGAGCTGACTGTGGCTCAGATCATGAACTCCTTATTGCCAAATTTAGACTTAAATTGGATAAAATAGGGAAAACCACTAGACAATTCATGTATGACCTAAATCAAATCCCTTGTGATTATAAAGTGGATGTGAGAAATAGATTTAAGGGGCTAGATCTGATAGACAGAGTGCCTGATGAACTATGGACGGA
>SJYA01000424.1:1623731-1737800 GCA_006410615.1 Neotragus moschatus | reverse complement strand
CTTCTTCAATGATCAATGCAAAGAAATAGAGGAAAATAATAGAATGGGTAAGACTAGAGATCTCTTGAAGAAAATTAGAGATACCAAGGGAACATTTCCTGCAAAGATGGGCTCATTAAAGGAGAGAAATGACATGGACCTAACAGAAGCAGAAATTAAGAAGAGGTGGCAAGAATACACAGAAGAACTTTCCAAAAAAGATCTTCAGGACCCAGATAATCATGATGGTGTGATCACTCACTTAGAGCCAGACATCCTGGAATGTGAAGTGAAGTGGGCCTTAGAAAGCATCTCTATGAACAAAGCTAGTGGAGGTGATGGAATTCCAGTTGAGCTATTTCAAATCCTAAAAGATGATGTTGTGAAAGTGCTACAGTCAACATATCAGGAAATTTAGAAAATTGAGCAGTGGCCACAAGACTGGAAAAGGTCAGTTTCCATTCCAATCCCAAAGAAACGCAATGCCAAAAATGCTTAAACTACCACTCATTGCACTCATCTCACATGCTAGTAAATGAATGCTCAATATTCTCCAAGCCAGGCTTCAACAATACCTGATCCATGAACTTCCAAATGTTCAAGATGGTTTTAGAAAAGGCAGCAGAGGAACAAAAGATCAAATTGCCAACATTCCCTGGATCATTGAAAAAGAGAGTTCCAGAAAAGTATCTATTTCTGCTTTATTGACTATGCCAAAGGCTTTGACTGTGTGGATCACAATAAACTGTGGAATATTCTTCAAGAGATGGAAATACCAGGCACCTGACCTGCTTCTTGAGAAATCTGCATGCAGATCAGGAATCAATAGTTAGAACTGGACATGGAACAACAGACTGGCTCCAAATAGGAAAAGGAGTACATCAAGGCTATATATTGTCACCCTGCTTATTTAACTTCTATGCAGAGTACATTATGAGAAACACTGGGTTTGATGAACAAGTTGGAATCAGGATTGCTGGGAGAGAATTGATGCTTTTCAACTGTGGTGTTGTAGAAGACTCTTGAGAGTCCCTTGGACTGCGAGGAGATCAAACCACTCAATCCTATAGGAAATCAGTCCTGAATATTCATTAGAAGGACTGATGCTGAAGCTGAAGATCCAATACTTTGGCCAACTGGTGTGAAGAGCTGACTTTTTTTAAAAGACCCTGATGCTAGGAGAGATTGAAGGTGGGAGGAGAAGTGGCTGACAAGGGATGAGATGGTTGAATGGCATCACCAACGCAATGGACATGAGTTTGAGTAAATTCTGGGAGTTAGTGATGGCCAAGGAGGCCTGGTGTGCTTCAATCCTGCTGCTGCTGCTGTTAAGTTGCTTCAGTCTTGTCCAACTCTGTGGACAGTTGTCCACCAGGCTCTGCTGTTCCTGGGATTCTCCAGGCAAGAATACTGGTGCATTGCCATTTCCTTCTCCAATACATGAAAGTGAACAGTGAAAGTGAATTCGCTCAATCGTGTCCGACTCTTAGCGACCCCATGGACTACAGCCTACTAGGCTCCTCGGTCCATGGGATTTTCCTGTCAAGAGTACCAGAGTGAGGTGCTCTTGCCTTCTCTGGTGCTGCAGTCCATGGGGCCATAAAGAGTTGGCACTACTGAGTGACTGAACTGAAATGAAATGATTATGACCTAAAAGAAAACTATCAGTGCATTTTTACATCTTCTTCTGTAACATTGTGTAAGTCAGCATTATTCTGTATATTAGAGCTCTAAGCAGCATTTTTACGTACTTAATTTAGTGACATATATTATTTTCTTTGAGCGTTTTTGTATTAGTTCACAAACTTAATTCAACCCTATCATAAAACATGTTTATATATTTGCTAAGTAACCGTTGTAACCTTCCCTAGTGGTATGCAATAATCCTTTGGTATATGTATCATATTCTTTTATATTTTATACTAAAATTTATTTCATATATAGCTTCCATAGTACCAGAATATTTTAAATTTATTATACCTATATATTATATCATAGTGATGATAAAGCTTTTCATTATATTTTATTGTTTTGTTTAATATTAACAATAACCAGTATAAAGATCTCCACCCAGTTATTGACCCATTGTCATTGTTCTGCTTTTCAACCCTCCTTCTTTTCATTAGTCTGGTGTTATACTGGTGAGGAATTTGGTATTATTTAATGTGTTTCAGCCTCATGGCTCATCATAAAAGTTTGTCACCAATTCTGCAACTATAATTGTATCCCCTTCATTCCAGTACGATAATTAGGAGAAGATGAGATTATATCCCATGAGATAGGCCCTTTGAAATCTTTGATGAAAACATGATTCATGATTATTCTACAAATTAGTGAATATGAAATTGTACAGTCTATGAGAGAATAACTTGCATATGATTTGTCATCTGAGCTCTTATTTCAATTCTAAACTATTAGTTGTATTAGAGGCATTTTGTAAAAGAGAAGGTTTATGTTATTTTCCTGAGTTTATAACATCTCATTTATTTTAATTTTCTCATTGATTAATATCTGAACAAAATCAATTTATGTTCTGAAGCTTGCAAATGGTTGTACTGTGCTTTTTCCTTTTATAGTCCTATATATCAAATTCATGTTAACCATAAATTTCTTGGGGAAAATGTGTATGATGTAGTTTTAACAGTTTCTCCTTAAAAAACATTTTATTACATAATATCGGTAAAAGAAGATTCAAATATTACTTAAAATAATGAGACCACTTGATTCTCTTTTTTAATTCTGCTTTGATAAAACTAGAATATGTATGGAGATGTTTACTTTATTTATTGGAAAAATGTGGCTGCTGGAGAAGATTAGCCATTAGGAGATCTTAGATGTTCACAGAAAACAATTTTACAAGGAAGGAAATAGTACTCATTATTGGATTAACAGTAAATTGATCAATCTGAAAAAAAATATGCATCCTCTATTACTACTGAAATTATTAATGTGTGTTGAAATGCATGTGGGAAGATAAACTTCAGTAAGCCCACATAATAACTCACCTGACATGAAAAATATTCTGTTTGAAAATAAAGCTGCATAGAGAAAGAATGGTGACTTTTTCTTCAGTCTGAATTAATTTATGTTACCCAAAACTTATAACTTTTAGAATATATGGATACAGTATAGATATAGGTATGCATATACATATATATGTATATTTGATTTTTTTTCTAGCATAAATTGTGGCAGCAGAAAAAATCAGTAGTTTTTGGGGCTACGGAGTCAAGGTAAAATAGCACGTGTGGGGCATGATTAGAAATGACTTTCTCTGCAAGTGGGGCTAAAATAAATAGATAAGTTGCTTGACAAAATATCCAAGGTTGATAAGGGCATGTGTCTTTCTCTATTTTGGGGTATAAGACATCAATAAGAATCTTTCAATCATTCCTTTCCACGAAATAAAATAGTTTTGTTTGTTCGCTTGTTTTTCAATTGTTTCATCTGTTTCCTTGTTAAAGATTTTTGTTTCTTTTTTGAATCTTAGCTGTTTATAGTTAGAAACTTGCTTTTTTTTCTTTTTAATCAAGGTAATTCAGCACCAGTTATATATTGGTATGAAATATAAGGAATATGACAAACATTATGTACCTATTTTGATGACACATAGAATCTCCTTTGATATGAACTTTACTGATAGATTAGCTTTTTGTTCTTAATCTGTGTGATGACTCCCTAAAATTATAAGAAGGATTGTATATAAATGGAGTAATAGGTAGAGAATCGTACAATTTGTTTTTTAAACAAGGACACTTTCAGTAATGAAAAGAACACACAAAATAATTATCAGATGTCAATTGATCTATTAAAGGCATAAACTCAGACTTTCTTTGAAAGTTTCAAGAATAGTGACAGCACACTATGCAGGAAAATTTATAGAATTCTTCCAGATTCCTTCATATAAAAGAAATATCTTTTCTTACATCATACTTCTTTATACTTTGAATAAACATGAGTATAGCCATTCCAGATGGTTGAAATATCAAGGTGGAATTATTCTATTTAAGAAGTCAAATTATAATGAATAAACATCATTAGTGTGTAAATGGTCTAGGCTACTTTCATTAGTCTATTTTCTTAGATTAATGCATCAAACTGGAGAAAGGACACTTCTGAAAGTACAAGAAATTTTGTCTCAAGGAGAACTGATAAATATAGGATGATTCTAGGACACAGGAGTATAAATTACCCTCAAATGTTAGTGGAGGCTAGTCTCACTGCCTAAATGACTGGGCTGGCTTTAGGATTAATGAGTTCNTAGATTAATGCATCAAACTGGAGAAAGGACACTTCTGAAAGTACAAGAAATTTTGTCTCAAGGAGAACTGATAAATATAGGATGATTCTAGGACACAGGAGTATAAATTACCCTCAAATGTTAGTGGAGGCTAGTCTCACTGCCTAAATGACTGGGCTGGCTTTAGGATTAATGAGTTCTTGAAAGGGAATGCATAACTTGGGTAAAGAGACAGACATCACAAAAAGACGGCACACCAATACCCATCCCTTAACTCACCAGTTGATTTCATGGATAGTTCAGGCTTCAGTCAATTCAGTCACTCAGTCGTGTCCAACTCTTTGTGATCCCATTGCACGCCAGGCTTCCTTGTCCATCACCAACTTCTGGAGCTTGCTCAGACTCATGTCTATTGAGTTCATGATGCCATCCAATCATCTCATCCTCTGTTGTCCACTTCTCCTCCTGCCTTCAATCTTTCCCAGCATCANCACGCCAGGCTTCCTTGTCCATCACCAACTTCTGGAGCTTGCTCAGACTCATGTCTATTGAGTTCATGATGCCATCCAATCATCTCATCCTCTGTTGTCCACTTCTCCTCCTGCCTTCAATCTTTCCCAGCATCAGGGTCTTTTCCAATGAGGCCAAAGTATTGGAGTTTCAGCTTCACCACAATCACAGAAAATAAATCAATTTCAGACTTACTTTAGAAATAAAATATGTTAAGAGCTTCAGAGTTGTAAAGGATAGAAGAGGTAACTGAAAATTGCTCATTTTTCAGATGAAGTTATTGAAACTTACATAAAGTGAGAGATTTGACCAAGGTTAAAAATTATTAAGAGATGTTACTATTGTCTTCTTAAATGAAAAAAAAATGTAGCTAAAAATAAATTTTAAAACATACTCACCATTCAGTTTTGAGGTAATAAGAATATAACAAAAGTGAGTAAGAAAGAGTGTTCCTAAAGGATTTGTATAGCTTAATGAAAATTTACAAATTTAGCAGAATAAGACATTCCTTGACTACTTGTCATTTGAATTGTTAGGACAAGAATTAAGTACTTTTATTATTTTTAACATTTGGGTATTCAGCAGTAACAGAATTAAGGATCTAAAGTATTCTTAGAAATTTAGTGGAGATTTTTACAGCTTTGACCTTTCACTATTTCACACTAGGATTGGTTGGCAATTCCTTCTATCCCCACAGGTTACTGAGGCTATAAAAGAGAAGGGACTTGAATAACCAGCAAATCAGATGTATTATATGAAAAGGTCAAGAAGAAGTCTATAGATTCATAATTCATGGAAAATATAAGATATCAAAACATCTGTATGACAAGATATGTACTATGTGGGAAGGAAGAGGGCTGTTCTTTAATCCTTGCTAATAACAGTTTTCTAAACTCTCAGAATTCAACCTTGAAATAAAGTTTTACATTCCAATAATGTAGGACTGTCCAGGGGATTGCTGATAACACTCTCATCCCTTTGGATGCTGACTAGACAGCTCTGATGAATGCTGCTCTGTAAAGATTGTATAATACCAGCGATAGAAACTAACTTGAGATGACATAAAGCAGGAGGGACTGTATTAGGGCATATATTAACTCTGATTCTTTCTGATTAAAGACACTAGTTTCTGTTCCTACTTTCTTATATATAAGACCAAAAAAAAAAACTACTATATCAATCATCTACCCCTTCAACAACATCCCTGGCTCCCTCTATATCAAAGTGAAAGGAAAGTATAAAAATTTTGCTTATTTGGAAGTAGTTAGCTAACTTCTTAGTAAGTGAGTTGACTTTAACATATTTAACATACCTCATATGGCTGAGGTATTTGAGTCATATCTGAAAAAAAATTACATTAGAATACAAAATAAAACGGGCTTCATAGGTGGCACTAGTGTTAAACAACCTGGCTGCTAATGCCGGAGATGGTCAGGAAGATCCCTTGAAGGAGGGCAGAGCAACTCATTCCAGTATTCTTGCCTGGAGAATCCCATGGATAGAGGAGCCTCTCAAGCTACAGTCCATGGGACTGGAAAAGAGTCAGACAACTGAAGTGACTTAACATCTATGCATGCATAAGACAAAATAGAAGAAATATCAATATGATATTTAGCTGATAAAATGTTAATACTTTTTGTGCAACAAAATTCCTGCATGTTTTATATATTGAGACCAAGAGGAAACTACTAACCAAATAGTTCAAAACAGATATTCTCTCTTAGATCAGATAGTCTGGCAAAGGAAAGAATTTTATTGCAACAATAATTATACAACTAGATATATAAGAATAAATGGATATGTAAAATATTCTCTAAAGGGAAACAGTAAGTTGCTAATAGGGCAAAATATAAATCATGCATTTATGTGAGAGTTATTCAATGAAATCCATAAATTCACAATCTAATTTTGTCTCAGCTATTAAAAAATTGCAGTGTTATTTAATATCATTGGTAAGGTATTAGGAATTATGTGTGCTCAGTCACTCAGTTGCGTCCAACTCTTTGTGACCCCATGGACTCTCTCCTGTGAGGCTCCTCTATCCATGGAATTTTTCAGGCAAGAATACTGGAGTGGGTTGCCATTTCCTACTCCAGGGGATCTTCCAACCCAGGGATTGAACCTATGTCTCCTGCATTGGCAGGCAGATTCTTTACTTCTGTGCCACGTGGTAAGCCCCCGTACTACATTCATCTTAGCTAAAAGGAAATTATAAATATTAACAAATATAAAATGTTATGAATTTATAAATATATATGTATACCATAGCCATTTGTATACATAGACATAGAAAAATCTATGAAATAACAGATATAGAACATTTACTTCACTAAAGATATCATTATTACCAAATATATACTAAAGGCTACTGGCCTTATCTTATATGCATTTAGGTTAAATTTTGAATTTAATAGATTTTATACAATTAAATATCCCACCTATAATTGTTCTCAAGTGTATGGTTGCATTCAATATTTGCATAATTATAAGCTGGCTTAGAGAAGAACCAAATGAATCTATTTCTAATATAAAACTATTAGTAACATTAAGTTATTTCTAAACCACAGAAGATAGTATAGAATGTTTTTATAAATTCAGTTTTTATGAGATAAGTAGTATGCTTAGCTCTTTGAGAAAGCTTATTTTCATCATGAGGAAAGTAGAATGGACAGCTATGAGAATGGTATATATTACAAGTTAATGCTTGTGTTATGATCTAGTAAAATCAAGAAGAAAATTGATNAAGTGTATGGTTGCATTCAATATTTGCATAATTATAAGCTGGCTTAGAGAAGAACCAAATGAATCTATTTTTAATATAAAACTATTAGTAACATTAAGTTATTTCTAAACCACAGGGAGATAGTATAGAATGTTTTTATAAATTCAGTTTTTATGAGATAAGTAGTATGCTTAGCTCTTTGGGAAATCTTATTTTCATCATGAGGAAAGTAGAATGGACAAATATGAGAATGGTATATATTACAAGTTAATGCTTGTGTTATGATCTAGTAAAATCAAGAAGAAAATTGATTAAAGAAAAAAGAGAAGAAAAAACTGAGGAACCAAACTCCCACATACAATACACACACAATGTGTCCTATACTGTGCAAGTGCTGGATACAAAGATGCATAAAATAAGGGCCTATTTTTTACTCACTAAGGAAATAAGTTTTAAATGTAAAAGTACTACTTAATATTGTGATTATGTAATGTTTTTGAACTATAGCTTCAAATATAGCTTTAAAATCATATCTTTATTTTGCTTATTTGATATGTTTGCTGTGTATATATACACATGTCCACATACACACAAATGTACACTTAAATTTACCTCACTAAATTGAAATTTCTCACTTATAAAAAAAGTTTACTGTTAAGTTCTCCAAGGCAAGGATTTTCTTCTGCTCCTGAAAACTATCACCTAAACACAGTAACACAACACATGTCACACAGAAGGAAATCAATTGTACTTTGTAAGATTAATTGATTTAACAATTAATGCATCTACAAATAATAAATTAATGACAGAAAACCTAAATTCTAAATGAATTTAGTTCACCTTTGATTAAATTGATTTAACTCTATTTATAATATTTCTCCAAACCTCACTGTTGAACATTGCAACACTGAGAACTTTGATTCTTCATCTCAGAGATACACATTCTTGAAAAATGTNAAACACAGTAACACAACACATGTCACACAGAAGGAAATCAATTGTACTTTGTAAGATTAATTGATTTAACAATTAATGCATCTACAAATAATAAATTAATGACAGAAAACCTAAATTCTAAATGAATTTAGTTCACCTTTGATTAAATTGATTTAACTCTATTTATAATATTTCTCCAAACCTCACTGTTGAACATTGCAACACTGAGAACTTTGATTCTTCATCTCAGAGATACACATTCTTGAAAAATGTGTTAAAACTTGCAAACTAATTTCAGTTTTAAAAGCTACAAATATGACTAAACATTTTAATTTAGAAAAAAGTAAAGCAATATCTGCTTCCTTCATTATACATATTTGAATTGTTACATCTGAATAAGTTTTAACATTCAGAGAAAATATCTTTAACTTGTACATTTCAAATGCCAAGTATAGAATACTTCATATCTAGAAAACAGGCCTTTGGAATCTAAACTCATTATCACTGAAGTGTTAACTTCAAATTGTAGTACTTTTAATAATATGTCTTCTACATATATATTTCTCAATGCCTGCAAATTCAGACAATGGGAAATTGTGAGGCTATAATGCAGGGGAGATTTATGCTAAGAAGATTCTGAGTTGTCACGATTAAAAATTTTCCGCCCATTACGTGAATCTTATTGATCATTGCAGGAAGCAGAAAAATGTCCTGTTCATTGATTTTCTTTGGCTACTGAATGTATTAGGCCTGACACATTTGATGGGTAGGCAAGTTTTCAAAGGAAGCTCAGTTAAGCTAATCTTAGTTCAGAGAAATATTCACAATGGAATAAGAAACCTTGTAATGGCTAAAGCAAATAGAAGAGGCAGAGGACTATATTATTAGCCATATCAGCATAAAAATTGGACATGAGTCTTCCCAGGAGACCACAGTAAAATGCATCAAGGCTTTGGTGCTGTTTTCACAAATGTAGCAATTACTGGATAAATTGGGTTTTAGCTTCTCACCCTTCAGCCAAGATAATGAATGCAAAGAAATTAGTTGTTTTGTCTTCTTAGCTAAGGGAGAGTATCAGAATTTCATCAAGTTCATAAAAATATAAATGAAGACATTAGATAATTGCATCCCATACGTGAGGCTGATAGTAATGCTGCTACCTATAAATTCAATATTTTGTTTCTAATGATTATTTTCTTAAAATCCATGTTCATCCATAAGTTGTATCATAGATTACTAGACTAGAAAGAACAATAGCAAATGCAAATTGTAAAGACTCTTCCCTGGGAATTAAATTCCATTAAAAAATAAAGCTGGAAAGTATTATTTTATATCTCTGTTGGAAGCTGTCTACTGACATTAATACCATGTCAGAGTACAGTGTTATCTCTCAGTAGTACAGGGTGGTGTCAAAATGCTATGTATATTTTTCCAGTACATTAAGTACCAGGGCACTGTGTATGCTTTAGGTGAAGATTAATTAAATTAGCACAAGCCAAGTGGTATTCTATGCCCACGAACAAGCACTGTATATTTTTTCAATAACCTTTCTCATTTTTCCAGGCCATTTAACATAGAAGCATACAATTCAAATTGGTAAGAATAAATGAAGACATATAGAATATTAATATCTATCCTAATTTAGTGAAATCCAAAAAGAAAACTACTGGGTATACTAACATGCCTTTCAGCATCTTTGGAAATGTGTCCTTCAATACAGAAAAAAAAAATTGTAAATTGTCAATCATAGGTGGGATATTTGAATTTTTAAATAAATATTTTGCCTTTTGATACATTATCAAAATGTTATAAGAATTAAGTACTTAAAAATATTACAACTGTGTGTTGGTTTGCAAACTGTCCCCAGAACATAAAGGGCAAGAAGATTCCAAAGAAAGAAACAGGCCACTCCAGATTTATCAATGGCAAATTTAATAAGCAAGGGAACTTACTTCTTAAGTTTGTTTTGGATCACTCCAAGATGAGTAGACTGATGTACCCACCCACCAGAATCTTAAAAATTTACATAGAGGCTTCACTGGGTTTGGTTACATTATACTATCCAGATGGTCAGAACGACACATTGCTTTCTGAAGGTTTCATCCTTGGAAATGGCTCTCACTATGGAAATGGTGAGAACAGCACACAGGAAAGGACAGAAGAGAGGGAGAGGAGTCAGGGTGATGGCTTCATTCCAACTCAAGGATAAGCCAGATGACCACCTCCAACACTCCACCAGTCGTCACTGGCTCTTACAATCTTCCTTTCCCCTCCCATTCCCATCCTACCCTCCTATCTTCTGTGATGTGCCCTTAGTCATCAGCAAGAGGTTTCATAGCATGGTGGTGGCTCTTTGGTATCTCTCAGGCTTCACTGGAGGCAGATACCTACAGCAACAATAAAGGCACATGCATGAAGAAAACACAGATAATGATAGTGATTTCCCAAAATAAGTGACTTTTATTTTTTTCTTTTTGGACAAGAATCTCATTATCCAAACCACTATTTATGAAGCTCCCTAGGCTGTGGGTTGAGTATTCTTTGGCATTGCCTTTCTTTGGGATTGGAATAATCTGACCTTTTCCATTCCTGTGGCCACTGCTGANTGCACTGGGACGATCCAGAGGGATGGTACGGGGAGGGAAGAGGGAGGGGGGTTCAGGATTGGGAACACGTGTACACCTGTGGCAGATTCATGTTGATGTATGGCAAAACCAATACAATATTGTAAAGTAATTAACCTCCAATTAAAATAAATTTATATTAAAAAATAATGCTGGAACCACATATTTTTAGCTTGCTTCTAAATCCCATAAAATATCCCTGTCAAGTCATTAATTGTAAACTTTCATTTTGATGATTTCATTCTGGTTCAATGTTTTCCAATTCAGTTCAGTTCAGTCACTCAGTTGTGTCTGACTCTTTGCTACCCTATGTACCATAGCATGCCAGGCCTCCCTGTCCATCACCAACTCCTGGAGTTCACTCAGACTCAAGTCCATCGAGTCAGTGATGCCATCCAGCCATCTCATCTTCTGGCGTCCCATTCTCCTCCTGCCCCCAATCCCTCCCAGCATCAGTCTTCTCTAATGACTCAACTCTTCCCATGAGGTGGCCAAAGTACTGAAGTTTCAGCTTTAGCATCATTCCTTCCAAAGAACACCCAAGACTGATATCCTTTAGAATGGACCAGTTGGATCTCCTTGCATGCCAAGGGACTCTCAAGAGTCTTCTCCAATACCGCAGTTCAAAAGCACTCACTTTACCTTCTGGCAAAAAAAAAAAAAAAAAAAAAATTAAGTTTGTTTTCCGATTCTATTTCAATATTTCTGCTAAATGTAGTGAGGAGAAAAGAATTTTAAATTTAAATTCATTTTAATATCCTTACTAAATACCAGTGAGGGAAAACATTTTTCTGTGAAGATAATTAATAATTTTAAAGGGTATTTTCAACTTGCATTTTCCTGCAAGAAAATATATAACACAGACACTTGGGAAAACAGAAAATTTGTATTTCTAGGTGTGATTTGATCCATATATCCACTGGGAATGTGACAACATCAATATCCAAAATTAAGCATAAAAAATATATATTATTTTTACAAAGTTGGTCCCATAAATAATAAACTATTAATATCAAAAATAAATAAAAGATTTTGCCTCTTATATGCTTACCTGGTTTCTACATTGTTTTTAAAATTGTGGCAAGATACTTCCTGTCAGAAAGGTTTTATTTTATGAGCCCCTTCTCTTATATATTCTCTCATACCTACATTTCCAAAATATATATCAACCACATTAATAGCATAATTACTTTGTTATAGAAGGGAACTCTCCTTCAATATTTGGAGACACTGTGTTTACAGTAACGTTAAATTTCAAGTCATACATTCGTGACTAAAATGTGGATGTAGGAAAATATAATAACAAGAACTTTATTGCTGTTCTTGTGAAATTAAAGTTTTCTGAAGCCAAACACTATAGTCCATTAATTTTATGTACAGGCTCAGGGAAGCCTTATAGGCTATAGTGCATGGGGTTGCAAAGAGTCTGACATGACTGAAGTGACTTAGCAAAGCATTTAAACAATTAAAAAACTCCATCAATATTAACTCTCCTTTTCAGAAAGAGTTTTACCACATCCCAGCCTGACAATACCAACATCAAGTTTTATCAAATTGTTGATAAAAGTTTTCAGTATCAAAAGATTATGTCTAAAAAACTTGTTTACATTATATTCAAATTAGGTTGTCCTACCTGAAAGATAATATTATCTGAATATTTTCATGTTAAAATTTAAATTCCCCAGTGCAAGGAGATGATCTGATATTTAGGAAAAAATTAATGAATGTTTGCTGAAATAATTAACTGATTTATTAACTGATTTCTTATAAGTCAGTATCTAAAGTCATTAATATTAGGCTATTCAAGAACTAAAGAATATGTATAAGTAAAAGCATTATTTGTGTCAAATGTAGAATCACCGGAATAAACATTTGAATTTCCAAGTATACAGTTCAAAATGTTATTTAAATATATAACAAGTTATATTCTAAGTTACCTGTCCACCTTATTATCTGTTCTCTCTCCTCTTCTGGATATTATTATGATCCTCTATTAGTGCCTTGCACATAGTAATTATTACTTATTGAATATGCATTATTCAATAGAGTATAGAGTAAAACACAATTTCTATTCAATAGATGCATAGAATAAAACACAAGAATGCAAAGAGAAAACTAACTCTCTTTGAACAAAGGGTTCACAAGGATTACAGGGAATTTATCCTTATCTGAATGACACGTGTAACAGATGGTTTTTACTGTCTATGATTGTAAGACAGCCAAATAGTCTGTTCAAATATGACTTTGGAGAAGGTATCAGGACAAAAAGCAAAACTGTGTGAATTTAATAATTTTTAAAATAGTATTGAAGGCTCTTTTCAGTATTTTCATGATATACATTTTAATTATTGTTTTCCAAAAGAGAAATCCTGTTCAAGAAGAGTATCACCTCTGCTATCACTTAGAACAAACTAATAGAAAATAAAACTGAAAATAATTTTTAAAAGGTGAATTCCCTGTGCCTTATACAATATTCTGAGACTCCCTATATTTCATTGTCCTCTGGCTTCAGGACACATTCCATGGGTAGCACATTTCTTGTATTAAGGATCTTACAGTATTAGTAGTACATTTTATTACTTTATCTATGTTATCTTTTATAGTGGCAGAATCTTAGTCCCAGATTTATGCATCAAGTGTATGACCTAGCATAAACTATATTTCATGGAAACTTTTTCTTCTGTCTAAAATTTCCCTGCTGGTAATTTTGCCAGCAAAAAACAACCATTCTGCTTTGCATTGACTTTCAATGATGCTTTCTGTAGGCATCAGTTCAGTTCAGTTCAGTCATTCAGTCGTGTCCTACTCTTTGCGACCCCATGGACTGTAGCATGCCAGGCTTCACTGTCCATCACCAACTCCCAGAGCCTCCTCAACTCATGTGCATCGAGTCGGTGATGCCATCTGCAGGCATGCAAGACTCTAAATGCAGTTTCTCTCATCTAAGAATATGAAAATTTATAGACATTTGTGTACTGATATTTCTCTGCCACTGAGAAGGTATTACTGACTTGTAATTGACAATCTTCCATAAAGTCCTCCCATTGAGGAAATCTAGACCCAGTGAAAATACACCATGAGACATCCTTGATACACAATTTCTATTTTAAAGATGCTAAAGATAGAAGCATATTGAGATATTAAGTGTGTTTGATAAAATTACACATAGAATAAATATTACAAATTAAAATTGAGCTCCACGTGCTCATGTGCTCAGTCACGTCTGACTCTTTGTGACCCCATGTACTGTAGCCCTCCAGACTCCTCTGTCTATGGGATTTCCCCTGCAAGAATACTGGAGTGGGTTGTCATTTCCTACTCCAGAGGATCTTTCCAACCCACAGATCGAATCTGCATCTCCTGCTGCTCTTGCATTGCAGGTGGATTCTTTACTTGCTGAGTCATCTGAGAAGCCCAAAGTTTATTTCCATAAGAATTAAAAATAAAATATAGCAATAAAATCCATACAGCTATCTCTTTTCACTCATGTGTTTTGCTCTACGCAGTGTTCTTGCCTGGAAAATCCCATGGACAGAGGAGCCTGGAGGGCTACAGTACATGGGGTAAAAAAGAGTCAGACACAACTGAGCGACTAAGCATACAAGAATTAAAAATCAAATATAGCAATAAAATACATATAGCTAACATGAAACATTTTAGCTCATACATATGAAAAGTATCAAGTTCTTTATGTTTCCTATTGTTGCTGTAATTACCATAAACATAGTGACTTAAACACTACAAATGCATTCTCTTACACTTTTGAAGTTCAGAAATCCTAAGGCAGTTTCACCGGGCTAATTGCAAAACTATTTTCATGTGGAAGCTCTGAGGGAAGAATCCTTATATTTGCCTTTTCTGGCTTGTAGAGCTGCACTGAAAGCCATTGACTTGCCATTTCCTCCATCATCCGCAAAGTCACCAGTATAATATCTTCCTATCTCTCTCAGCTTCTCTTTTCACATCTTGTTTCTCTGACCTATTGCTTCCTTCTTGTAAGGATTCCTATGATTCAGAACTACCCATATAATTCAAGGTAAAGTCCTCATCTTATAATCCTAAATTCAATAACATCTGAAATTATATTTTGCCATATTAGGTAACAGTCACAGCTTGTGTGGATTAAGACATGGACTTCTTGGGTGAAGTGAAGTCATTATTTAGCCAATCATAAAATCTCAATATTAGACCTAAAGTGTTAATACTCACAATAAAATTATTCTTATTTGGATGGTATAACAGAACATTATGTTTGAAATTCTTTCTTCTCAATAATACCTGAATTTCACTCATGTCTTGACATTTATTTTATTTTTATTTTAATGATGCCATATAATTATTATAAGTAGTATTAGTATTTCATTACATTGAATAGATTCAAGTTTTATTTTCAAAAAGTGTTTAAGATATTTAGTACTTATATTTAAGTGGCAGAACAATTTTTTTTTCCTTTCTCAACCTGAAATTGTGATATTAGAGGAGATAATAAATATGCTATCATTAAACTCAAAAAACCAGTGTACAATCCTAAATGCATCCATTATTAAAAATGCATAAAATATCAGTGAACATGCTCCCAGATTTTGAAGAATCTGACACGAGTGATTTAGTAATTCATTCATTTGAAAGCATTTAAAGCCAGGTTATCAGAAAAACTAATATTTCAGAAAATCTGAGACAAAAATTATAAATATCAGTAAGCCTTGGGAAAATAAAACCATCTAGTAATAATAAGATTGTAGTAATAAATAGCATTGATCTTGGAATCACAGAGGAATCACATTTAAATCTTGATTTTATTGCTCAGTTTTGCTGAAGACTGGCTTTATTAATAGACAGCTTTCCTAATAGGCAATTACTAACTTTTACCAAATGTTAACATATGTTTTGGGAGCATGGTAGTCTGTTTACATGTCAGAAAGTGTAAGTGAAGACGCTCAGTCGTGTCTCTTTGTGATGCTATGGACTGTAGCTTACCAGGCTTCTCCATCCACGGGATTTTCCAGGTAAGAGTACCGGAGTGGGTTGTCATTTCCTTCTCCAGGGGATATTCTCGACCCAGGGATAGAACCTGGGTCTACCACATTGCAGGCAGATGCTTCACGCTCTGAACCACTAGAGAAGCCAATGTCAGAAGTTTTGTTTAATTATATGATGTTTCTAAGTTGATTTGCTTAAATAAATTCAGCAAATGGGAAAAATGTCTAACAGTCAATTATTATTAAACAGTCAAACAATAAAATATGTGGAAAGAAGCCTTTAAATGTTAATTCTTCTAAGGTACATTGGTACGTTGGTTGGGACAACTCAGGATAAAGGCAGTGAGCTAGTCAACTTGGTTTATGAAAGGAAATTCTCTCCTTTGAAACAGAAAAGAATCCCAGATGTTAAACAACTGTCTAGGAACTGAGAGCAGTATTTTGCCTCAAGAGATAATAAGAAATATTATCCTGAGGAAAGTATAAAAGAGAGACTTCTCAGTTAATTTGTCTATAAGGATTATTAAAGTCTTGGATCATGGAATTGTTTCGTTTCTGAATCATAGAGTATATTAACTTCTTCATCCCATATACAAGCTTCTGTATCAGGGTTGTCAAGAATAGTAAATCTAAGGACTTCCCGGAAGTCCAGTTGTTAAGACGCCTCATGTACAGTGCACAGGTGCAAGTTCAATCCATGGTCAGGCAACTAATATCCCAAGTGTTTTGTGTTTCAGTCAAAAAAAATAAATAAATAAAATAAAGAATAGTAAATGTATACAATCTGTACTTGTTTTAAACTATAGGAAAAACTACTAGTATAGTTTAACCATGCAAAATATATTTTTATATATACCCTCATATTTATCTATTCTGATACAATTTATTTTCTGCAATTATTTCTCTTCCTTTCCTTGGAATTGTTTTTAATCTGTCTGAAGAAATACTTTCAGGATTCCGTTTTGAAAGTGTGAAGCGAAGTGTTACTTGCTTAGTCATGTCTGATTTTTTGCAGCCCCATCAGGCTTCTCTGTCCATGGAATTCTCCAGGCAAAAATACTTGAGTGGGTTGTCATTTNCCCTCATATTTATCTATTCTGATACAATTTATTTTCTGCAATTATTTCTCTTCCTTTCCTTGGAATTGTTTTTAATCTGTCTGAAGAAATACTTTCAGGATTCCGTTTTGAAAGTGTGAAGCGAAGTGTTACTTGCTTAGTCATGTCTGATTTTTTGCAGCCCCATCAGGCTTCTCTGTCCATGGAATTCTCCAGGCAAAAATACTTGAGTGGGTTGTCATTTCCTTCTTCAGGGGATATTCTTGATCGAGGGATCGAACCTGGGGCTCTTGCATTACAGGCAGACTCTTCATCATCTGAGCCTCCAGGGAAGCTCTGACACTTTTTGATGTAAGGGCAACTTTTAAATTTATTTTTAAACTGACTTTTGTTCGAATGTATTTTTTATTAGTTGTGAAATTCTAGTTTGGTGATACCCATCATGTTTTTACTTATTTTATTACTGTTTGCTGGTCAGCTATATACCTTGTTGCATTTTCACAGTAATATATCTATCTTTTTTCTGAGTGCTTTTATAATTTTCTCTTATGCTGACATCAGGGATTTGCTTATGATAGGTAAACAGGGTATTTTTGTTGTTACTGTTTGAGAGGGTACAATAGATTTATTCAGCAATGGGTTTACCATATTTAAATTTTATCTTACTGTACTTAATTGAATATTTTAACTTTGGGATTGTAAAGATTTTGTCACTACTTTCATTATCCCAAAAATTTCAGAAGCTGATATTATTGTTTCTCTTGTTTACTAGTTATACAGCACTGTCTGCCTTGAAGCTTGATATTCATAGATTGAGTGCTTGATCTTATATATGAAAAAAAATAAAATGTAAGGAGTTAGTAATATTATGTTCAAGCTGGTTTTAGAAAAGATAGAGGAACCAGAGGTCAAATTGCCAACATCTGCTGGATCATCAAAAANCTGATGTTGAAGCCGAAACTCCCAATACTTTGGCCACCTGATGCGAAGAGCTGACTCATTTGAAAAGACCCTGATGCTGGGAAAGATTGAAGGCAGGAGAAGAAGGGGACGACAGAGGATGAGATGGTTGATTAGCATCACCTACTTGATGGACATGGGTTTGGGTGGACTCCGGGAGTTGGTGATGGACAGGGAGGCCTGTGATGTGTTTCATGGGGTTGCAAAGAGTCGGACATGACTGAGTGACTGAACTGAACTGTTCTATCAGAAAGAAGCAACTGATTGTCTTCTAAATTGATGGAGTAAAGGTATGATGATATTAAATGAAGCATGGACTGAATTTTATCAGACAAAGATCTTCACAATTTTATTAAATTTGAGTCAATCTTAGGTTCTTCCCTATTTCTAGGGAAAATGACCAGCCTCCCAGATCTTTTTCTCCTCAGATCAGAGACTCTGTGAATTTTCACTTTATTTCTTTCTTCTCTTATATTATTCTAGAAGTATAGTTGACATACAATATACAATTCTTCCTAACTCTCTCCGTCTTGTGTTCCTTTCAATGTTTCAAGTATATAAGCTATGTCTCCCACTCTTGAAAGACTGACCTTGTGTAGAATATGTCTTTCAGGGTCCAGTGACACAATGTCCACTGTTTTCTACAGCCAGGTGCTGCAGAGGTATCCCCTGTGGGACTGAGAGTGCCCTCCTATTGTGGTTGGGCCATGATCACTGCCCACATGTTGATGGGTGGGGTTGGCTCCCAGGCCAGCTAACTATGAGGTCCAGTTGTCACTGCAATGTATGCACTGGTGGGTAGAATTGATCCTCAGCCCATCTGTCTTTGAGACATGGTCGTATCTGCTGTGCATGTGCTGGTCGACAAGGCTGGCCCCCAGTCTGGCCTTCTACAAGGTCTTGCTGGGACTGCAACACGTGTGCTGAGACAGGGGTCTAGGCCCCAGCCTACTTGACTGAGAGGGCTGGCCATGACAACTGAGGGCTTCCTTAGTGCTGCTGTTTGGGAGGCTCTGCTAAGACTCTTGTAGACACGCTGGTGTACAGTGGTGGCCTCCTGGAGATGGAGCTGATATAAAGGGATACTGGAGCTGGCAAATGTTGTTCTGGGTTGAGACAGGAGTGATGGTGCTGGGCTGGGCTGACCATGGGGTGGAGAGGGAGGTGAGCTGGTTTTTAAGGGTGCCAGTGTTGAAGAGGGTAGCTCTCCAAGTAGGGCGGTGCAGGAGTTGCTTTGCAGAGGCTGACCCCCTGAACTCACAGGTTGAGTGTGTTTGGTCTTCAGGGAAATGCCAGAGATAGGCAGGTGGTGTTAGCTAGGTTTATGGAGAATGACAGAAATGGTGCTCACTGGTGCTGAGCCAGCTAGATGGGACAGAAAAGAAAATTTGCATCCACCAGCCCTTCTGTCTCTGGAGAAATTTCCACCAGATCCCTGCCCTTCCAGCATATGCCCTAAATTAGTCAGCCAAACTCCTTTAATATGACCCAAGTGCTTTTCAAGCTGCTGCTGCTTCTTTGCTGGGACCTGGAGCAAGTGAATTTGTATGTGAGATCTTCAAAAACAGTCTAGTTTCCCCACAGTTCTCTAGCTTTCCCATTATATGCCCCACTAGTTCTCAAAGCCAGGTTTGAAGGGGACTTGTTTTCTCAACTCACGTCCCCCAGGCTGGGGTGTCCAACACAGGGCTCAGACCTCCTACTCCTTAGAGTGGCCTTCTGTGATAGAGATATCCCCCTTCCTTGTGAGTCACTGCCCTGGGGGATTGAGTTCTGAGTGGGCTGCATAACTGCACCTCTTGCTCTCCTCAGAGAGTCCTTTCTTTTTATCCTTAGTTGTAGAAAAATCTGTTCTGCTAGACTACAGGCCATTCTCAGTGATAGTTGTTCTACTTGCAGCATAATTTGATGTGTCTATGAGAAGAAGTGAGCTTAGAATCTTTCTACACCACCACCTTCATCTGGAACTCTTTCACTATGTTTTACAAAGGTTTTTGGCATAGAGTTTTTAGCTCTTTGCTCCATACAATTCCATATTTTGGCAAACATCTTGTAGTGAACACTTAGCTATGTTTCTGAAACCCTGACATCTCCAAAGCTAAAGCAATCATGAAAGTTCTGATGATTTATTTTCATAAGTACAGATATTTTGATGGAGGTCAAGCATGGATTCTCAGGCTCTAGCACTCCCCAGGTTGTTTCTCCTCAGAGTCATTGTTTCACTTAGCACAGTTTTTGCTGCGAAAGACAAGATGAAACAACAGTAAACTAAACAGTAAAGCATATATTTGCATGTGTGCTCAGTCACCCAGTCTTCTTTGACTCTGTAACGCATGGACTGGATCTCACCAAGTTCCTCTGTCCATGGGAGACTCCAAACAAGGATGTATGGGCTTAGTGGCTCACTCATGTCTGACTCTTTGTGATCCCATGGACTGTAGCCAGCCAGGCTCCTCTGTCCATGGAGATTCTCCAGGCAAGAATACTGGAATGTGTTGCCATGCCCTTCTACAGGGGAACTTCCCAACCCAGGGATCGAACCCAGGTCTCCCACACTGCAGGCAGATTCTTTACCATATGAGTCACCAGGGAAGCAAGAATATTGGAGCTGATTGTCATTTCCTATTCCATGAGATATGCAGATGACACCACCATTATGGCAGAAAGTGAAGAAGAGCTAAAGAGCCTCTAGATGAAAGTGAAAGAGGAGAGTGAAAAAGTTGGTTAAAACTCAGCATTCAGAAAACTAAGATCATGGCATCCAGTCCCATCATTTCATGGCAAATAGATGGAGAAACAGTGGAAACAGTGACAGACTTTATATGAGGGGGTTCCAAAATCACTGCAGATGGTGATCGCAGCCATGAAATTAAAAGACACTTACTCCTTGGAAGGAAAGTTATGAGCAAGCTTGACAGAATATTAAAAAGCAGAGACATAACTTTGTCAACAAATGTCCCTCTAGTCAAGGCGATGGTTGTTCCAGCAGTCACGTATGGGTGTAAGAGTTGGACTATTAAGAAAAGCTGAACACCGAAGAATTGATGCTTTTGAACTGTGGTGTTGGAGAAGACTCTTGAGAGTCCCAAGGACTGCAAGGAGATCCAACCAGTCCACCCTAAATGAAATCAGTCTGGAATATTCATTGAAAGGACAGATGTTGAAGCTGAAACTCCAATATTTTGGCCACCTGATTCGAAGAACTAACTCATTTGAAAAGACCTTGATGCTGGGAAAGATTGAAGGCAGGAGGAGAAGGGGATGACAGAGGATGAGATGGTTAGATGACATCACCAATTCAATGGATATGAGTAAACTCTAGGAGTTGATGATGGACAAGGAGGTCTGGCATGGTGTAGTCCATGAGGTCGCAAAGAGTCAGACAGGACTGAGGGATGGAACTGACCTAAACTGAACTGAGTTCCATGAGATCTTCCTGACCCAAGGATAGAACTCACATCTCCTGCGCTGGGCAGATTCTTTATGACTGAGACACATGGTAAGAATATATATATATATTTTAACAGACAAAAAAATAAATCATGAGGCAAAATGGTTCCAGAGTCAGTTAATTCATTGATCCAATAGTATAACATCATCAAGGACCTACAATTCTTTATTATTTTACTCTTTCATGCTGAAAATATAAATTTCTTTCTCATATCATTATTTCTCTATATAATTGTGTTCAAAGGCAAAAAGGAGTGAGAAAAAAATTTTAGCCTGACAGCAGGTCTCCCCTTATTTAATCTTAGTATGCAAATTGTATAATGTATCAATTATCCTTTGCTGCAATTTTTAAAAATTCCACAAATCTACTTGTTCATGAGTATGTGTGATGGCAATTTGTGCCGAACTAAAATTGCATGATTTGTTTCTAACTCATTTTGTTGTAAGCTGAGCTTGCATCTGAAGTCAGCTGATAGTTTATGGTTGTGTATGTGATGATCATTTGGCTCTCAGAAAGGCTGATAAGTCACTTATCTCCAGAATGATATTATGAGATTTCACATAAATGTGGTCACAGAGTTGTTTCAAAAAGAAAAACAAAAATAACAAAACATGACAAGCTACAACACATAGGTATGTTTTACGTGTCTGCTTGCATCATGAGTACTTCTGTACCATTTGGCAAGGCCTAGATTCAAGATTTTCAGAAACAGACACTTAACGGAAAATGCTACAAAGTCAAATTATTAAAAAAAAAAAAAAAGTGTGCATACTAGGATTGTAGCCATGTTTACAATCTACCAAACTTTAGCATGTATATACTTAAGCCAATTATATTGAAAGTAATTAACTTATCATTAGAAAAATATTAATATGAGTCTAGTTCTAGAACAGAATTGGCATTTTATCATAGGAAAAAGACTGGAAACTGGCAAAAGACATGAGTTGGCAAAATGTCTAACTCAATTCAGCCTTTCCTGAACATGTAAGGGACATGTAACCCAATAGATCATTTAGAAATTATTTTTCAGAAATTTAATCTTAGGCATAGAAACAAGCACTAGAGTTGGATGTGAAAATTTTCTATGTTCTACTTCTAAAAATATTGTCAATTCTTTCTTGCCACCTTGAGCCCAGTTCTTCCAAATATACTTCAAAGAACACTATAACTATCAATAAGTATCAACGATCCAATGTTTGTTGCTTTTCTTAAGGAATTTTCCTGAGACATTTCTTAATTGAAACACTTTATTTCTATCAGTAGCTTACTGTTAAATCTTAGTGCTCACCCTCTTTTGATTGAACATTTTTCAAAAATCGGAAATATTTACAAATTTCTTCCTTGAACGAAGATGTAGATTGATGCATTTTACAGATATCCTAATTATTGAATATTTATTAGGGTTCCTTTGTTAAAAAGAAATAAATATATTAAAGGGCATGTACGGACTTCAGATGTTAATCTGTTAAGTAACAAGAATTAAGATCAATTTAATTTTACCCACCAAGGTCTGTAAGAGAAAGAAAAATGTAGTTTTTCTTTTTACCTATCTTCCATGATATTTGAAACAGTGGCTAGAGATTCAGCTAAATCATTTATATTGAAACTACATGATTCTTATTTAAAGCTGCACTGTTTTATTTATGAAAGAGATCACTGTTTCAAAAATCTTATTTTAGAAGACTAGTTCAACCTAATCTAACTCTGCCTAGATTATTATAATTTATATAATAATTAAAATGTTCAGATTGGTTTTAGTCTCAGATAGATTGTAATGAAACTTTATAGGTAGCTATAATTAACCTTATTGATATTAATTATGTGCATTTAGGGATCTTGAAGTTGCTGAAAATGCAGTTCTCTCAAACCTGCATCAGGTGGCATGGCTTCAATACCATACACAGCAGGATGTGCAGCCATAGTATATGAGGAGAAAAAAGAAATAAGTAATTGTTAGAATGGACATTAATAGGTCACTCATTTCATGTTTGTTGTAATTCATTTCATTTATTCCCTTCTTTGTTATTGTCGTTCAGTCACTCAGTTGTGTCTGAGTCTCTGTGATCCCATCAACTGCAGCAAGTCATCTACCTCTGTCCTTCACCATCTCCCAGAACTTGTTCAAACTCATGGTTATTGAGTTGGTGATGCCATCCAACCATTCATTCTCTGTCCTCTCCATCTTCTGCCTTCGTTGTATGTGTTGTCACACAATTTTCTCCAAACCAGCTCTGGTGCTCAGTGGCTCAATCTACCCAGCCAACCTGTACAAGGTGGATGACATCATTCTGTTTTCTCTCTATCGGCCACACTTTTGTCCTCTCCAAGGTTAACCAAAGAGATCCAGCAAGGCTCTGCTCTGAATGAGAACATAATGGGGACTAAACCTTTATGCAGTTTCATAATGTTTAAAATATATGAGCTATGCACATCTGTCTCATAACTCTTTCTTTAGTCCCTTTGTTACATCTGTTCTTAGAATGCTTTCTTTTGGGGGTTCCAATAAGCTTCTTGAGTTTGCATTCACTCACATCAAGGACAGAATCACAGTAGGAGATATGGATGCATAGCTCAACATGAAATTGTTGCTTAAAATATAACAGCACTCTTATTTTAGGACTGACATAAGAGCCACAGTTACCCACTGACTTTTGAATAGGGACACTAAAGTATTTTGCCTGTATTCCTTTATGTCCTCTTCCCTCACTACTCCTACCTATTTCACTCATCTCATTCAACCACCATAGAGAGGCTACAATCCACCAACTTCAGGAGTGGCAAGGAAACATCTATAGAAGGTATGAGTAAACAAACTTCACTTTGGAAAATTCAATTCCATTCAAAGTATCCTTGGAAGAAAAGTTATGACCAACCTAGATAGTACATTCAAAAGCAGTGACATTACTTTGCCGACTAAGGTCCATCTAGTCAAGGCTATGGTTTTTCCTGTGGTCATGTATGGATGTGAGAGTTGGACTGTGAAGAAGGCTGAGCACTGAAGAATTGATGCTTTTGAAGTGTGGTGTTGGAGAAGACTCTTGAGAGTCCCTTGGACTGCAAGGAGATTCAACCAGTCCATTCTGAAGGAGATCAGCCCTGGGTGCTCTTTGGAAGGAATGATGCTGAAGCTGAAGCTCCAGTACTTTGGCTACCTCATGCGATGAGTTGACTCATTGGAAAAGACTCTGATGCTGGGAAGGATTGGGGGAAGGAGGAGAAGGGGATGCCAGAGGATGAGATGACTGGATGACATCACTGACTCGATGGACATGAATCTGAGTGAACTCCGGGAGTTGGTGATGGACAGGGAGGCCTGACGTGCTGCGATTCATGGGGTTGCAAAGAGTTGGAGACGACATAGTGACTGAACTTAACTGAATCCCTCTCAAGGAAATTTAAAATTTCATTTTATTTTTTCAAAACTGGCAATCACAATAGCCAGAACACATTAGTTAGCCAAATATTGGGGAGTTTCCTACTGTTATGGGTCAAAAATTCACATTTACTTATTTAATTGCTTTTTCCAGTAACCTCTGTTGTATTCTTTCTATTTTCAAGACATGCAGCTTTTCTTCTTTCCTCAGACAGCGCTTGATACACCATTAAGCCTGAAACTATATAGAATCTTAGGAGTTTTCCTGTTAATATAATAGCCTGCTGACATTTTATGTCTGCACATATGCACACACATATACATATACATGGATGCATCCACATACAAATATATACACATTCATATATATGGATGAATATATATAAACCTCTGTATATGTGTATATATACACATGTATATACATATATATTTTTATAGAGTATGTGAGTGTATGTGTATCTCTTTATATATTTATCTATGTATATTAACAGAAACGCTAAACTTTTGGATCAAAGAGCTGGCTTTTTATTTATTCACAGAACAATCTTTGCCACACTGATTCCTCATGCTCCAGTTCTCTTCATGGCAGTGCACTGAGAGCAAAATGTCTCTTGATATTGCACTAGAGGAGAGAGATCTTGGATTTAGAGGAGAGAGATTATATAAGCTGTTGGTACATCTGACTATTCTCCCTCTGGGAATAGAGAGTGTTAGGTGTTAAGTCACTTCAGACATGTCCGACTCTGCAATCCCACAGAATAGAGCCCTCCATGCTCCTCCATCCGTTGGATTTTCCAGGCAAGAATACTGGAGTGGGTTTGCATTGCCCTCCTCCAGGGGATCTTCAAGCCAGAAATCAAATCCATTATTTCTTACATCTTCTGTATGGGCAGGCAGGTTCTTTACCACTAGTNACTCAGTTGTGTCCTACTCTTTGCCATCCCATGGACTGTAGCCCACCAGGCTTCTCTGTCTGCGGGGATTCTCCAGGCAAGAATACTGGAGTGGTAGCCATTCCCTTCTCCAGGGGATTTTCCCAACTCAGGGATTGAACCTGGTCTCCTGCATTGCAGGCAGATTCTTTACTGTCTGAGCCACCAGGGAAGCCCAAAGATTAGCTAAGTATCACTAATAATCTCAGCACTTAACTGTTTTATACCACACTGCATTGTGCTGAATACTGTTGTGCTCCAACAAGAGCCCTTCAGGGCCAGCGCTCTGATCCCCGAGCTGCTGGGAGTATGGACTATAGCTGGCTCACTGCCACCTCTCTTGCTGGGAACCCCTCTTGGCTGCAGGGACCTGCCTCTCGCAAAGTTATACCCCTACTGGGAGGCAGCCTGTATCAAATGAATATAAAGTCTGGCCCCTTGTCTCAACTTGGGACAACTCTGAAGGGTCACCTCCCCTTCAGAACCCCACATGGAATGACTGAGGCCTCAGCTGAAATTTCACTGGAGTCAGCTTCTCCACTGTTCAGCCCTGCCTTCCTTATCTCCCCAGAGATCTCTATCTAATACATTTCAGCATACAAATCTCCACCCTAGAACCTTCATGTAGGGAACTCACCCTGAAACCATGTCTACTGGAGGTGCCATTATCCTCTAATGTAACAATGTGTGGTAGTTACACAGTTCACTATTTGTTGAAAAATCCAAGTCATTTGTTCTGTAGAATTTTTTATGTTCTGGATTTGGCTGATAGTATCCCTGTGAGTAGTTTTATTCTGATACTTTCTGTGAACCGTTAGTAATACTAAAGGCTCAAGTTCAACTCCATTCATTTAAATGTGGTATTCTGAAACCTTTTTTAACTTTTCTTTTTCTGCCCTGTGAAATGTAAGCATTGCTTATCTGATCCTAAGAAGAGATGAAAATCAAAGCTCCCCAGGATCAGGAGAGCTCATTTATAACTGTATCTCCCTCCTCTGCCCCCTTATCACCACAGACTTGGTGTATGCAACATAAAGGCCTTCCAGATGCTAAAACCAAATGACTGGAGAATATGTTTACTTAGGTTTAAGGCTTTAAATGATAAATACCTTCCTCCCAAAGCAGAGTCTGATTATCTTATTCTCATCTAGGATGAGAACCAAAGACAGCAACACCATCTCTGGACTATTTGCATGTAGAATTCCACGTTGTTACTAATTTTAAAAGCCATCCTGGCTTTCTTCTGTCAAATGGTTTGATTGTGGATCACATTCTTTCACCGACAGCTGGTGTATTCTAAGTCAATTAATCAACGTGCATTTATCAAGCACCTGCTGTGTGATCAACGTAATTCTTAGAGAATTCATGCTGATTAAATTCTCTGTAAAACAATTAGAAGGCTGTATCTTGTTCCTGCTCTGCCCCATCCCCACCTCCAGTTCACACAAATGCATTCCAAAATCAGATAGATGCTCTTTTTGTATCAATTTACTGTTTTGAATTGTCTACATCCTGCTCCATTCTGTTGAGAGTTGATAACATCCTGGACAATTATGTTTTTTTCTAAGATATTCAAAGCAGTTTTGCATAAATGTATACCCTTCTGTACTCTTATGCATCTCCTTTTAAAGAAATTTGTTATGAGTTTTTGTTCATTTTATTTTTTTATTAATGTCATTACACGTAATAGAAACCAGCCTGAGCTGACTCAAGGGAAAATAAAAACTTATTGGAAATAATATATTAGGCTCTCTCAGAGAATCCAAAGAACTGAACCACCAACCAGGCCTCTGGAAGGGCAAAAGACAGGGGACCTCTGGGGACCCTAACAACAGCTGCTCACAAACGTGCCTTTTGGAATTCTGCCATTAACCTGATTCAGAGCCAAAATTCTCTTGTCTCTGTTTCTCAGTTCAAAACTCAAAACTCCTGGGAGTGAGAATCTGATTGGCTAAACTGTGGTTAGAAGGCTGCTGATGCTCCAATCAAGTATGACCAGGACACTGGGTCACATGTCCAATATATCCACACTGTCCAATACAGAAGCCACTGGCCACCATGCAGCTGTGGAGCACTTGAAATGTGGCTAGTACACTGAGGAACTGAATTTTGATTTTATTTGTTACTAACTTAAATTTTAAAACTGAAGCAATGTAAAATATTTTCCCATTACATACAAATTTATTATTTCAGTAGAGCTTCATTTTGCTTTGTTAAAATTTACAATCTGAATTGAGATATGGTGCCAGCATAAAATACTCATTGAATTTTGAAAGTGAAAGTGAAGTCGCTCAGTTGTGTCAGACTTTTTGTAACCCCATGGACTGTAGCCTACCACACTGCTCCATCGATGGGATTTTTCAGGCAAGAGTACTGGAATGGGTTGCCATTTCCTTCTTCAGAGGGCATTCCCAACCCAGGGAATAAACCTGCCCGCATTGTAGGCAGATGCTTTACCATCTGAGCCACCAGGGAAATCATTGAATTTTGAAGGTACTGTGAACAAAGCAAAAGAATATTGCACATTGTGTTAATAATTGTATTATCAATAAAGTCAATATATGATTACAAGTTGAAATAATATTTTGGGTTAAATTGTTTTTGTTTAGTTGCTTAGTTGTGTCTAACTCTTTGCAACCCATGGATTGCAGCACACCAGGCTTCCCAGTCCTTCACCATCTCCCAGAACTTGCTCAAACTCATGTCCATGGAGTCAGTGATGCCATCCAACCATCTCATCCTTTGTTGTCCCCTTCCTCTCCTGCCTTCAATCTTTCCCAGAATCAGGGTCTTTTCTAATGAGTTAGCTCTTTCCATCAGGTGGCCAAAGTATTGCAGCTTCAGTTTTAGCATCAGTCCTTCCAGTGAATATTCAATATTGATCCCCTTTAGATTGACTGGTTTGATCTTGCAATCCAAAGGTTTAATAAAATATCTGAAAATTGGTTTTAGCTATTGCATTTACTTTTAAAATTTTTGGCTCTTGGAAGATTTTATAGTACATATGCAGTGCACTTTATATTTCTACTGTACAGTGCTCCTCTGAATAACTATCAAGGATCTATTTATGAGTATCTAGGGTACATCCAAGATACTAGATAAAAGTTCTGAGCAGAAGAAACTCTCAAAGGGTAAACCACACAGAACAAATACCAGAGACTTCTGGGGAAACCTAAGGTACTCAACTGATACTGGATTACATTTCCTCAGCATTATTTGACTGCTTCATTACAATACTCATTGTATCATCAAGAAATATTAAAAACTGTTATCTCAGATTTCAGTGGCTGATGCTACAAATTCCCACTCAACCAACACTTCTTGACAAGACCCCTGTTCTCACAGAGCTGGAAATCTGTTAGGAGAAAGAAAATAAGCAGATAAACAAAAACATAATGTCCAGGTAGTAATGAGTGCTATGGGGGGAAAAGATACTAAGATGGAGAATGACAGAGGATGCTTTTTTTGCTGAATGAATAGGGAAGATTTCGCTGATCCCATCCTGCTGAAATAGAGATTGTACTGGAGGGGAAGAGTGAGTCATATGACTCTCAGGAAAAGCAGTCTTTCTGATAAATGCATTTAGTGAGGCTTTCCTGGTGTCTTGGACAGTAAACAATCTTCCTACAATGCTGGAGATACTGGTTCAGTCTGTGGGTCAGGAAGATCCCCTGGAGAAAGGAATGGCAATCCACTCCAGTATTCTTGCCTGAAGAATCCCATGGACAGAGGAGCCTGGTGGGCTACAGTCCATGAGGTTGCAAAGAGTCGGACATGAATGAGTAACTAACCTTAAAAAAAAAAAAAATGCAGCTTGTGTCAGGATACACAGGGATGCTTCTGAAGCTGAAGAACAAAAAGGAAAAAAAGAAAGGGGAACAAGGTAGAAAGATAAATCAGAACAGGTAGTCTGAAGCCAGATCATTCACGGCCCTCAAGACAAGGTAAATGTAAGTCAAAGTCCTTGCAAAGTTGAGAACAGAGAACGAGATGACTGCATTTACATTTTTTCCTTTGGTCCATAAATCATACTGGCAATAGATTTTATAAACTAGTTTTTTCTGTGGATTTTTATCCACCTGGGTTTATCAAAAATGATCAATTCTTTATTTTCTCACTCTGTGTTTGTCTTGTGATAAAACTAAATGACTTATGAAAAAATTAATGGAGATTTAGGAAAGACAAGTGAAAAACTAACCAGAGCTACTTACCTCTTGGATTAATTTGAATCCTGAAAATTTCTATGCCTTTTATCCAAATAAGATGTTTGCACAACCGAGTTGTGGAACAAACAACTGAGGTAAACACTACCTCAGGGAGTCAATTTTATCCATGACAAAAGTCTTTTAACGGAAGTCAAAATTTCTTGCATGCACAGTTTTAAAAAATAATCCACTCAACTGCCTAACACACAATCTAAAGACAACCATTAAAACAGACATGAATGCACATAAAGCACATATGCACATATGCTAAGCACATGCGAAACCTATGTTCAAGAGGATGCATGTATATGTGTGTGTGTATACACATATATATAAACTAACTGCATACTACTATTATACTATATATATACATATATATATAAAGTAAACTGCATACTACTATTTTTAAGCACTTACTGTATATCATTTACCTGTGATCACCTGTATTAGTTTGCTAGGGCTGCTGTAACTACATACCACAGACTGAACAGCATGAGCAGAAATTAATTTCCTCACAGTTTGGGAGGATAGCAGTCCAAGATCAAGGTGTCAGCAGGTCTGGTTTCTTTTGAGGCCTTCCTGCTTGTCTTACAGATGGTGGCCTTCCTATTGTGTCTTCATGTGGTTTTTTCCCCTCTGTGCACGCTCATAACACTGCCATTTGCCTATGAAGAAAAAAAATTGAATAAGATGCTGTTCCTAAAAGAGGGACATTGTGAGAAGTGCTATCACAGAATTACGTAGTAAAAGTGAGAGCACAGAGGAAAGAATGCAGATTCTTCCTTGATGCCAGGGCTGGGAGCAATCAGAAGACTTCACAGAGGAGGTCATATGTGAGGTGGTGTCAGTGAACAATTAACACATTGTCTACTTTGTGTCAGCTTCTGTGGCAGCTGTGCCTAAAATATAAAGACACCAATAAACTATTCAGTATATCATGGGTGAGTAACTGACTGGGAAGCAGTAGGCACTATTTCAGGTTTCCTTTTTTAAAAATTAATTAGCAATATTACTATATCCCTTATCCCTGCAGAAAACAAGTTACTCAGTGAAAATCTAAATTCTTAATATCTTCATTAGCCTTCTTTATTTATAGGATAATACTTGGCAAAATAATTTTGTTGTTTCTGGATTTGTTTTCAAGTGTCTTCGCTTAGATAATTGCTAAATTTTTTTCTGGGGTAGAGGCAACTTCTACAGAAATTTTACTTGTCATCCTGTAATTGATGACAGCATCTGAAGCTATTAATTGTGGTAGGAGCAAGATGGAATAATACTTAGCAAAGTTCTATATTTCTCTTGGATTGAAGAAGTCCTTCAACTGACTTCAAGTAGAATTCTTTATAGCTCTTTGTTATAATACCCACAGTATTGTTCTCTTATAATGAAAGACACATAGTCTTTAAAATTTTTTAGTGAGTCCTTTTCTTCTTTCAGTCACACCATGTGGCATACGGACCTTAGTTCCCCAACCAGGGATCAGACCCATGCCCCCTTCAGTGGAAGTGCAGAATCCTAACCCCTAGAGCACCAGGGAATTCCCTGTAATTTTTTTAAAAACTCTGCATCAAGATAGCGTCTATTGGTCTGCAAACAGCTTTATTTAACAATGCAAGGAATTCCCTGGTGATCCAGTGGTTAGGACTGCACTTTCATTGCAGGGAGCACAGTTTTGATCCCTGATCAAGGAATTAAGATCCCACAAGCCACTTGGGACTGGTTGGGGGCGGGGGGGNAGCTGAAGCTCCAGTACTTTGGCTACCTCATGCGATGAGTTGACTCATTGGAAAAGACTCTGATGCTGGGAAGGATTGGGGGAAGGAGGAGAAGGGGATGCCAGAGGATGAGATGACTGGATGACATCACTGACTCGATGGACATGAATCTGAGTGAACTCCGGGAGTTGGTGATGGACAGGGAGGCCTGACGTGCTGCGATTCATGGGGTTGCAAAGAGTTGGAGACGACATAGTGACTGAACTTAACTGAATCCCTCTCAAGGAAATTTAAAATTTCATTTTATTTTTTCAAAACTGGCAATCACAATAGCCAGAACACATTAGTTAGCCAAATATTGGGGAGTTTCCTACTGTTATGGGTCAAAAATTCACATTTACTTATTTAATTGCTTTTTCCAGTAACCTCTGTTGTATTCTTTCTATTTTCAAGACATGCAGCTTTTCTTCTTTCCTCAGACAGCGCTTGATACACCATTAAGCCTGAAACTATATAGAATCTTAGGAGTTTTCCTGTTAATATAATAGCCTGCTGACATTTTATGTCTGCACATATGCACACACATATACATATACATGGATGCATCCACATACAAATATATACACATTCATATATATGGATGAATATATATAAACCTCTGTATATGTGTATATATACACATGTATATACATATATATTTTTATAGAGTATGTGAGTGTATGTGTATCTCTTTATATATTTATCTATGTATATTAACAGAAACGCTAAACTTTTGGATCAAAGAGCTGGCTTTTTATTTATTCACAGAACAATCTTTGCCACACTGATTCCTCATGCTCCAGTTCTCTTCATGGCAGTGCACTGTGAGCAAAATGTCTCTTGATATTGCACTAGAGGAGAGAGATCTTGGATTTAGAGGAGAGAGATTATATAAGCTGTTGGTACATCTGACTATTCTCCCTCTGGGAATAGAGAGTGTTAGGTGTTAAGTCACTTCAGACATGTCCGACTCTGCAATCCCACAGAATAGAGCCCTCCATGCTCCTCCATCCGTTGGATTTTCCAGGCAAGAATACTGGAGTGGGTTTGCATTGCCCTCCTCCAGGGGATCTTCAAGCCAGAAATCAAATCCATTATTTCTTACATCTTCTGTATGGGCAGGCAGGTTCTTTACCACTAGTGCTACCTGGGAAGCACTTGGAAATACAGGGAGGGAGACATTTATTCTGGAGTATAAATAAATTCCCTGGGCATGAGGAATGAGAACTTCTTTAGCTCTTTTTCATTAGCCTGAAATGTAACAATTGACTCAGGATTCATTATCCTTAAAAAGTAAACAAAATGGATCAGGGTAGAAGATATTTTGCATTCCTTCAGGGTAATCTCTAACTTCAAAGACATATTTGTCCTTAAAATCTCCTTAAACCCAGGTACCAGTGCTCTTTGCTCTGAAATCTCTGGCTTTGCAGAAACAAGAAAATATTTATGGAACATTTCTCCCCCAGCACAAACACAGAGTACTTCTATTGTTATCTAGTAATATGGAATCTAAGCTCCAAGACACCACTTCCTTATTCCAAACTGTGGCCCTTAAATTAAATTCTCTTCCCTTCTTATTATCATAGCATAATTATTTTCAATAATCTTATATGATTCAAAAATATAAAAGTCAACATCTCACAATAATTCAACATTGGGGACAATAAATATGGGGAAATAAAATTAACAGCTGAATAATTTGTGCTGCCATAGGTCCATTAATTTAACTGTGTCTAATCCAAGCTTCTCTTTTTATCCATTGTTTGTTATTACTTAGGAACATAATTTTTGCATCACACAATACACACAAGTTCTTTTATGGAAATTTATGTTTGTCTAAGTCTTTAAACCTTATTCTGTCATTAAGAGGGAACCTTTTTTGAGCAAGATTTCATCCACAATATTAATGTATGATGATTACTTCAGTAAAAATTGGTTTGAAGTATTAATGTAGAGAAACAGGGGACTGGGAAAATATAGCAGATAATATTTCAATAATCCAGGTATAATAAGATATATTCATGAGTCAGAGTATCAATGAAGGCAATAAAAAGGGAGTGTTTAAATACCGAAGGCAGGAGGAGAAGGGGACAACAGAGGACGAGATGGCTGCATGTAATCACCAGCTCAATGGACATGAAACAGTGAAGGACAGGGAAGGCTGATATGCTGTAGTCCCTGGGTCTCAAAGAGTCAGACAAAACTGAAAGACTGAACAACAATAAAGCAGGAGACAGTGGAAGGGAAGAGTATATGACACAGTTTGGAAGTGTGAATACAATGAAAAATTGGAATTCCCAATACCTAAGTGGTGGTATTTCACTGTCTAGTTCAATGAAACTATGAGCCATGCCAAATAGGGCCTCCCAAGATGGATGTGTCATGGTGGAGAGTTCTAACAAAACGTGGTCCACAGGAGAAGGGAATGGCAAACCACTTCAGTATTCTTGCCTTGAGAACACCATGAACAGTATGAAAAGGCAAAAAGATAGGACACTGAAAGATGAAGTGCCCAGGTCAGTATGTGCCCAATATGTTACTGGAGATCAGTGGAGAAATAACTCCAGAAAGAATGAATGAATAGACCAAAACATAAAAGCAAAACAAAACAAAAAAAACCACCAGTTGTGGATGTGACTGGTGATGAAAGCAAGGTCCAATGCTGTAAAGAGCAATATTGCACAGGAACTTAGCATGTTAGGTTCATGAATCAAGGCACATTGGAAGTGTTCAAACAAAAGATGGCGAGACTGAACATCGACATTTTAGGAATCAGTAAACTAAAATGAACTGAAATGGGTGAATTTAACTCAGATGACCATCATATCTACTACTGTGGGTAAGAATACTTAGAAGAAGTGAAGTAGTCATCATAGTCAACAAAAGAGTCTGAAATACAGTACTCGGATGCAGTCTCAGAAATGAAAGAATGATCTCTGTTCATTTCCAAGGCAAACCATTCATATCACAATAATCCAAGTCAATGACCTGACCAGTAACGCTGAAGAAGCTGAAGTTGAATGGTTCTAAGAAATAAGACATTTTAGAACTAACATTCAAAAATGATTATCTTTGTCATGATAGGGGTCTGGAATGCAAAAGGAAGAAGTCAAGAGATACCTGGGGTAACAGGCAAATTTGGCCTTAGAGTACAGAATGAAGCAGGACAAAGGCTAATAGAGTTTTGCCAGGAGAACACTTTGGTCATAGCACGCACCCTCTTCCAACAACACAAGAGAAGGCTCTAAACATGAACATCGCCAGATGGTCAACACTGAAATCAGATTGATTATATTCTTTGCAGCCAAAGATGGAAAAGCTCTATACAGTCAGCAAAAACAAATTCAGGAGCTGACTATGACTCAGTTCATGAACTCCATATTAACAAATTCATACTGAAATTGAAGAAAGTAGGGAAAACCACTAGACCATTCAGGTATGACCTATATCAAATCCCTTACAATTATAGAGTGGACATGAGAAATAAGGGACTAGATCTGATAGACAGAGCGCCTGATGAAATGTAGATGAAAGTTCATGATTTTGTACAGGAGACAAGGATCAAGACCACCCCCAAAAAATAGAAATGCAAAAAGGGAAAATGGCTGTCTGAGGAAGCCTTACAAACAGCTACAAAAGGAAGAGAAGTGAAAGGCAAAGGAAAAAAGGGAAGATATACCCATTTGAATATAGAGTTCCAAAGAATATCAACGAGAGATAAGAAAGCCTTCCTCAGTGATCAGTGCAAAGAAATTTAGGTAAACAATAGAATGCTAAAGACTAGAGATCTCTTCAAGAAAATTGGAACCAAGGAAACATTTTATGCAAATATGGGCTCAATAAAGGACAGAAATGATATGGATCTAAGAGAAGCAGGAGATATTAAGAAGAGATTGCAAGAAGACACAGAACTGTACAAAAAAGATCTTCATAACCAAGTTAAACATCATGGTGTGATCACTCGCCTAGAGCCAGACATCCTGAAATATGAAATCAAGTGGACCTTAGGAAGCATCACTAAAAACAAAGCTAGTGGAGGTGATGGAATTCCAGGTGAGCTATTTCAAATCCTGAAATATGATTCTGTGAAAGTGCTGCACTTAATTTGCCAGCAAATTTGGAAAACTCAGCAGTGGCCACAAGACTGGAAAAGGTCAGTTTTCATTCCAATCCCAAAGAAAGGCAATGTCAAAGAATACTCAAACTACCACACAATTGCACTCCCCTCACATGCTCAAAATTCTCCAAGACAACCATCAACAATAAGTAAACCATGAACTTCCAGATGTTCAAGTTGGTTTTAAAAAAGGCAGAGGAAACAGAGATCAAATTGCCAACATCCACTGGATCATCGAAAAAGCAAGAGAGTTCCAGAAAAACATATATTTCTGTTTTAATGACTATGACAAAGCCTGACTATGTGGATCACAATAAACTTTGGAACATTCTTCAAGAGATGGGAATACCAGACCACCTGACCTGCCTCTTGGTAAATCTGTATTTAGGTGAGGAATCAACAGTTAGAACTGGACATGGAACAACAGAGTGGTTCCAAATCGCAAAGGAGTATGTCAAGACTGTATATTGTCACCCTTCTTATTTAATTTATATATAGAGTATATCATCAGAAATTCTGGCCTGGAAGAAGCACAAGCTGGAATCAAGATTGCTGGGAGAAATATCAATAACCTTAGATATGCAGATGGCACCAACCTTATGGCAGAAAATGAAGGAGAACTAAAGAATCTCTTGATGAAAGTGAAAGAGGAGAGTGAAAAATTGCTTAAAACTCAACATTCAGAAAACTAAGATCATGTCATCTGTTCCCATCACTTCATAGCAAATAGACGGGGAAACAGTGTCAGACTTTATTTTTTGGGGTTCCAAAATCACTGTAGATGATGATTGCAGCCATGAAATTAAAAGATGCTAACTCCTTGGAAGGAAAGTTATGACCAACCTAGACAGCTTATTAAAAAGCAGAGGCATTTTTTTGCTAACAGAGATCCATCTAGTCAAGGCTATGGTTTTTCCAGGACTCATGTATGGATGTGAGAGTTGGACTATAAAGAAAGCTGAGTGCTTTGAAGTGTGGTATTGGAGAAGACTCTTGAGAGTCCCTTGGACTGCAAGGAGATGCAAACAGTTCATCCTAAAGGAGATCAATCCTGAATGTTCATTGGAAGGACTGATGTTGAAGCTGAAACTCCAATACTTTGGCCACCTCTGTGAAGAGCTCTCTCTTTTGAAATGACCCTAATGCTGGGGATGATTGAAGTCAGAAGAGAAAGGGACGACAGAGGATTAGATGGTTGGATGGCATCACCAACTCAATGAATATGAGTTTGAGTGGACCCTGGGAGTTAGTGATGGGCAAGGAGGCCTGGTGTAGTCCATCGGTTTGCAAACAGTCAGACACGACTGAGTGGCTGAACTGAACTGAAATGAAGTGGTGAGAATTTTTTTTTTTTAATCTTAAGTATAATTAAAGTCAAAGATAATGTTAGGTTAGGTGGGAATAGAAAACTCATTAGGAAATATTATGTCTGAACTGATAGAAAGATCAAGTAGAAAGCTATGATACTCTAGGATGTCACTACCAGAACACTGAGCTGCATTTTTCATGGGTATGACGAACACTTATCTTTATATTTTTTGCATTTGAACAACTAGTTTATCCCTGGTCTTACTCACGTGATGATCCTATTTTTCTGGTGATAACTTTTTCTCATAGACAAGTACACTTTTTTTTTTAATGAAGTCTTAATGCATTTCTAGGTATGTCATTATTTTCAGACACATTATCTGTCATAGATGACATCAAAAATTCACAATCATTTGTTCTTTGAAATCTTTGCAATATGTTTTGAGTGTGTGTTCCAGAGAATATCTCTTTCTGTCTTAAAAACTCAGTTCCACACAGTTCAACCTCATTCAATTAGGGATATTATATATGAGTAGTCACTACCTTTGTTAATTAGTTGTATATTCAAGTCAAGTGAATCAGTACAATTGCACTTCTAATTAAGTCTCTTTTCCTGTACAATTTTAATGCATTTTATGCATGAATAGAAAATGTGTTTCTAATATTACTTAATGACCAGTTATTCCCCTTAAGTGTTATTCCCCAAAATACTTTCAGTTTTCATTTGCTGTTCTTTTTTTCGTAGCACATGGTCATAATATATCAACACAGAGTCTTAACAGTATTTACCTCCTTTTGGAGGTATTTCATGTGAATTATAGGGACTGAAACTTTTAAAAGTTTTTAAAGTATCTAAAATTATACAGTTAATATTTTGTTATAATTCAAGAGCTAAATATCCTGAACCTTGAGCTAATATAATTTTGTAATTTATTTTATAAAAAACAAAGAAATTAAGCTCATGTTAATGTATAAGCCTATCATTTGAACTTTCTTGGAACATTGCATTGTACGATATGATACCCAGTACATGTCATATCAAAAACTGGTAACAGTGCTTAGGAAAGCAAGCCCTTAATTTCTTGTTTAGTGGCTATACTTTGTTGAACAGATAAATCTAACAGAAACATCTGTAGCATGTAGTAAATTTAGTTTTTCATAGAAGTCATTACAATTGTTAAACAGGTAAAAGCGACATGTCATCATACTTTCGAACTATAGACCATATTTTATTTAGCCTGGCAATGTGTTTATTCTGCCATAGAAGAAAGGAGTGAACACAAGAACTTAATGTGTTTGGATAAAATCATTAATATAGCTCTGTGACTTCCTGTGACTTGTAGGTTTAAATATGCAGTTGGATAAAACATTTCTTAGAATACACATTTTACCACGGCTTGTGTTGAGAAGTAACACTAATTCTCCCTGGCTCAAATTTTAAGCGACATTAATTTAAGGGAAGCATGCTTTCCTGAACAGCACCTTGGATGCTGGAAATTTGCAGACAGTGGAAATTGAATCATAATGATGAATACATTCATAGTATAATTGGTGCAAAATCAAATCCTATCAATCTATATCTTTGTGGTAGAAAAGTAGTTGAATTAAAGTGTATTTTGTAGGAATTTTCTACCTTTTGTTTCAATTGTGCGCCCTTTCATTACAAATAAATAAGCTGAATGAGCTCAGAGAGAATTAATTATCAATATGTTTGTAGGAATACTTCCTATTTTTGAAATGTTTTATTTGTAGAAATGGCTTTAGGGAGCACATATGAAGAATGCTATGGAAGCAACCTTAGGATAAGTCATTTGTTTTTCTGTAATCTGCCTTATTGTTTATCTTGTTAAGAAACTTGTTGAGCAATTCTGTTGGATTTTCTGGCACCTGACAGGAACATCATCAGTCATTGCACAGGCTTAGCCAACAAACTCTTTTAGGGGATTCAGGAGGGATTTGGATTTAAATTTTAAACTAGTTTCTGTCAGTGTGACAAATGAATGCCAGAAAATTGTAGGACAATGGTAGAATGTTGAAACGCATGCCAAAAGTAATGGGCCTATGTTCAAGTAGAATTAACAAAAAATAACCTTAAAATATCTCCAGGTTGCACCATTACAATCATTCTATGTCTGAGGCATTACTGAAACTTAGAGCCCTGTATTATATTCAGAGGTAACATAACTGGTTACTCAAAGTAAATAAACCAGGAGAGATTTTTTTTTTAATCCTATTAATAAGGCACTGATTCTTAGCATTTTCTTTTGAAGAATTGAAATAAGAAAGAATAAGATAAGGGCATATCAAATTTTCTCCCAGTTTATTTTTCTGGAATTCATTCTATTGGCAAATTGATTGTAGCTATATTCTTTAGTATCTATATATAAATAATGGTGTGTTGTCTTATGCATATTTTTTAAAGATGTTTCTGCTAGAAAGAACTAGAAAATAGTACTATATTTTGGCAAAGTGCATTTTAATAGACCTAAGGGCAAACAATGAAAATAATTAAAGCAATGACTGGTTTGTTATCAAATGGAGCACTGAGAGACCTGCCTTGGGATTGAGATTCCATACTATACAAATCAACACTAGAAAAATTCTGGGCTTCAGACTCTTGCAATTTCCTATAGTTTTTCTTTGTTCCTTTGTAAAACTCCTTAGCTATTCTCTAGTAACGGAAACAACTAAAAAGTGGTTGAATGGTGATATTTTGACTAGTAACTTCAAGATGCTGCTGGAATTATTTCACATGAAATTTTAATAAAGCATTCATTTTATAAAATTTCTAAATTAAATGCTTGTCAGAGTTACCATCACACAATTGTGAAGGAAATCTTAAGTGCACATACCTATTTATATTAATAGTATATTTTATTACCTATTATATGTCATTTAAACATGAATATAATTGAAGACTTATTGAATATTTGCCTTCACCTTAACCTTAAGAGTTTTGTAAAATCATATTCTAATTGTTTTAAGTAAAACAAAGGCAAATGAATAAACTGAAATGCTATTTTTCTCTAAAATGTTGAGTTCAAGTAATTTTATCAATCATTCATCTTCTGGCAAAATTGCATACTTTTAAATGCATTTAATATAGTTATAGAGTATAGTTGGGCTTCCCAGGTGATGCTAGTGCTAATAAACCTGTCTGCCAGTGCAGGAGGTATAAAAGGTGCAGGTTCAATCCCTGGGTGGGGAAGATCCCCTGGAGGAAGGCATGGCAGTCCACTACAGTATTCTTGCCTGGAGAATCCCCTGGGCAGAGGACCTGGCAGGCTACAGTGCATAGGGTTGCATGGAGCCGGATACAACTGAAGTGACTTAGCATGCATGCATGCATAGAGTACAATTATGTATTGATAAAATACCATAAGAGCTAGAAAATACATGACTGGTCAATTTCACAAATGATATGGATAATGGTGAAGAGTCAAAGTGAACTCTATTTTAAAAACTACACATACTACAGAAATCAATATTAGCAGAGGTTTGTGTTGACAGTTGTTTAGTTGCTTTCATGATCAAATCTTTTGTGACCCCATGAACGATAGCCCTCCAGGCTTCTCTGTCCATGGGATATTCCAGGCAAGAAGACTGAAGTGAGTTGTTGTTTCCTTCTCCAGGGGATCTTCCCCACCCAGGGATTGAACCCATGTCTCTTGCATTTGCAGGTTGACTCTTTACCACTGAGTAACCAGGCAATATGTTGTTTAATTTTTCTTTAGAGTATACAAGCGTATATAATAGTGAAATATAAGCACATGAAAAAAAAATAAAAGGAGACAGTTTGAGCAATGAACAAAGTCAATATTAAGGACACTGGAATACAAAATAACAGATAACAATATTACATAAGCCTAAAATTTTTACCAGAAAATATGGATTCATGTGAAACAAACAAAGGTAATAAAATGTGCTTTATTTTTCCTTTAATAACTTGAAGTTCTGAGCAGAATTATAGCACTTACTCTACAAATTGTTTAGCAAATACTCATTACGATGAAATATAATGATTGCAGTTGTCGTAATTGTATAGAGTTGTTCTTCTTTCGCAGCCCAGTCCAGTACTCTTGCCTGGATAATCCCATGGATGGAAGATCCTGGTAGGCTGCAGTCCATGGGGTCACGAAGAGTCGGATATGACTGAGCGACTTCACTTTGACTTTTCACTTTCATGCATTAGAGAAGGAAATGACAACCCAGTCCAGTGTTCTTGCTTGGAGAATCCCAGGGACAGGGCAGCCTGGTGGGCTGCCATCTATAGGGTCGCACAGAGTTGGACACGACTGAAGCGACTTAGCAGCAGGATTGTTGGAATGAATTTTCCTTTAAAGTCTTTTCATTCCTCTGACAGTCTGGATGCTTTAGACTACACAGACTACATTTCTGAACATTTTCTGATCATTCAACATTAAGCAAATACACACATAATTTTTTTTTAACAAAATATGAGCTATTCAGTATCTCTGTTATCCAGCTAAGTTAGCGAAAAGTATTAACATGCTAAGATGCAAGGTTAATCAAATTTGTTGATCTTTAAAAATAAAACATCTTAGGTTGCATTGATTTTTTTTTCTATTTCTATATTATGGTTTGTAAAATTTGAGCCATTCTTATGCTGAAAGTTTTATTACTGTCTCTTTTCTGCTTATTTTGAGTTTATTTTGCTCTCCCTTTTCTTGTATCTTAAAATAGAAGATAAAGCAATTGGTTTGAGATTTTTCTTTTTTTCTAAAATGACATTTATACTTTATTTTTTCCCTTTCTTCCTTACATTGAATTAATCAGTTTGTTTGCCTTTTTTAAAAATAAATAATTTAATATTGTTCTCAAATTATTATATTTATTGTTTAATACCATTGTTTTTCTCATGTCTAGAGTTAATATGTTAATATCAATGTCTTTTTATATCTTTGACTTTTCTTACTTCACTTTGCATATTGAAAATACTTGAAATTTAATTTTGAGATTTTATTTTAAATAGTATTTTTAACAATTTATACTTACTTAGATAATAGTAAGTTATCACTAGATAACAGTATTTTTGTTGATATTATGACTCACCATTGATGCCCCTTTTCTTTGTGTACAACTATTTTTTTTTCTAAATTGAGTTTAAAATCTCACATTTTTATAAGAAATCTAGAGGTAATCTGAAAAAAATCTGTTTCCCCACATAAAAAATATAATCTCCCTGTATATAAATGAAAATTTATTTCATCCTTTTAAAATGTTGCATCCTTCATTTCTTATATCCAATATTATTTTATTTTTGTCTTTCTGCTACCTTGAATAATGATAAATGTAAATATAAATTTGTGATAAGAGAGAACAATAAATGATGGATATTCTCTATTGAATATATTTTGAATTATTATTTGATTGTGTCTAACCTTCTCTTGGCTAAAAATTTTAAAGCTGTCTTTGACATAGTTAAAGTCTTACCTGAGCAAGTTTCCCAACTGTTTAGTTGGTAAGTCATGTTTCACTCTTTGTGACCCCATGGACTGTAGCCCACCAGGCTCCTCTCCATAGGATTTCCCAGGTAAGAATACTGGAGTGGTTTGCCATTTGTTTCTCCAAGGGATCTTCTGGACTCAGGGATATACAAGCTGAGTCTTCTGCTTTGGCAAGTGGATTCTTTACTGCTGAGTCACCAGGAAAGTCTATAAGTTTCCTCTTGCTGAAAATCAAACACACAAAGCAAATGTTTCCTTCAATTTATGAAAGTTTCTTTTTTAATTTAAACTGATATAACCTTTAATTAGTTGAGAGTGATTTTGAGATTGAAAGGGTAAATGTGTGAGTATTTTGTTTTAAACTTCTAGCAAATAGCATCCTAGCTTTTGTCTGATTTAATAAGAAATCTTACAACTACTTTTTAATTAAATATCAAATTAAAAATATTCTTTCTTGAGACATATAGACCCAATGTTCTGTTGTAATAATAAGAAAATTTCCTATAGTCATTACTCTACCTCTTCAATTTAATTTCTTACTAGAATATTTGTGGCATCTTTACTTGACTCATATATTGATTTTACCTGTAATTTACTAATAAAGGCAGTTTCCCCATATTAAAAAAAAGTCATAGATTTTAGGTGTTGGTTCTGTTTTTTTTAATATTTCTACTATTTTGGTCTTAAACGTTTTTCCACTTTTGACTGAGTGATGTGTACATAGACTTTAATGTGTGTGTGTGTGTATATATATATATATATATATATATTTCATTAAAGAGAGAGAACTCTGCTTCTAATCATGGAAATTAACATCAGCTATTTTAGAATTTTTGTTAAAAGCATGTAAATTCCCATTTTTTTAAACTGTCTGTTCCATAATCCTGAGATTAATTTTGAAAGTAGTTAAGTTTACCATAATATTTATATTTCCAGATAGATTCTTAAAACATTTCCAGAATTTTCAAGTTCTTATTATTTTAAGGTTACATAGTGAAAAAAAAAAAGTCCACTCTTTTTATTTACAAACTTAGTCTTTGAACTAAATACAGTTTTATGGTTGAAAAAGTTCTTTTTGTCAATCTCAGACAACAGCTTCTAGCATGCAATTTGTCATTTCAGAAGTAAGTGATGCATGGCCCAGGTGTGAAGTGAACTGATGGAAAATTATGAATCAAGTTAGCAAGGAGAATTCCAAGGTTGCCTTGAAATATCAGGGAGAACTATGCTCTCAGTAATAATAGGAAGAATTATGATATCAATTCATATAAAGGAATAAGGAAAACAGTTATGCTAGTTCAAAGCTAGTAAAATTAGGATAAGATATTGAGAAACCTTCAAAAGGGTAGAATTAACAACAAAACAAGTAATGGTTTAATTAGTCTTATTGAAAACATGTTGTTTGTCTACTGATTGCAAAGTCATAATATATCTTAAGGATAAAAATACTAAATAAATAAGATCCATATTCTCAAAAGCCTGGAGTCAAGAATCCTAAGATCAATCTGTATTATTTTCTCTTAATCTTATACATTATGTTGTTGTTGTTGTTCACATATAAACTCCATGCTCCCACTCAAAACCATTCTCAACTTTACAGACTGAGTGGAGAAAACTGACAGTCTAACTGGAGTTAAGGGAAAGTCTTAAACATATGCACCCTAGCTAGAATTCATCAACAAAGAAATTAAGACATGGAGTATGGTACAGTTTGTGTTGTTTGCTTTAGCATTGATTATCTTGATTAGAAAAATCATATGTTATTTGAGAAATATAGTAAGCATAAGTCTAAAGAACAAAAACAAAGTTAATTGTCATCATACCTACCAGTGATTGGTCTATTAACATTTCTTCATATACCTGTTCAGAATTATTTTTCATGAATTATACATTTAGACATGATGCTTGATTTTACTACTGTGAATTATTAATTTTTAAACTTTTCTCACACCTCAAATTCAACTTCTATGTCTTACTACATGTATCTACTAAGTGTTTTGTTCATTGTTGCGACCTTGTTTTATGTAGGGCACTTTTATCACTAGCCTTCATGGCATACTTTCAAAACTCGGCTCCCTATATTTACTCTTATCCCACTCTAACCCATTCATCACTCTTCTACCCAAAAGCTCCTTTGTAAAAAGGAAAATAAGATTATGTCCCTCAGCAGATTGATAACTTTTCATTGCTATGACATTTTACTTCCGGTCAAATCCTACATTCTTAAAATAACCTGACATAAGCTGCCTAATTCTAGGGTCTTCTTTAGCATCTCAAGACATGGCTTTCTCTTCATTAAACTGGACAGCAATCCAGACAAGCTCTTTGCAGTGATCCAACCTTAACACAGATAGTGAGTGTTCTTGAAATGGTCTCCTTGCAGCATTTCAACTTTTACTTATCCAAATCCTTCTTACTCTGTACATTTCGTCTTAACGTTAACTTTTTATGACTTCCCAAATCCTTGAGATGACCTTACACTATGTAATTCTCTTTCATAAGCACACTTAATTTAATTTATCTTAGTGTCTTCATTCTTCAGTTCATTTACTCAGTCGTATATGATTGTGACATCATGGACTGCAGCACGCCAGGCTGCCCTGTCAATCACCAACTCCTGGAGTTTACTCAGATTCATGTCCATTGAGTCAGTGATGCCAACTAACCATCTCATCCTCTTTTGGTCACTTCTCCTCCTGCTTTCAATCTTTTCCAGCATCAGGGTCTTTTCACATGAGTCAGCTTTTCACATCAGATGACCAAAGCATTGGAGTTTCAGCTTCAGCATCAGTTCTTCCAATGAATATTCAGGACTGATTTCCTTTAGGACTAGACTAGTTGGATCTCCTTGGAGTCCTAGGAACTCTCAAGATTCTTCTGCAACACCATAGTTCAAAAGCATCAGTGCTTCGGTGCTCAGCTTTCTTTATAGTCCAACTCTCACATCCATACATGACTATTGGAAAAAATATAGCTTTAACTAGATGGACCTTGTTTGCAAAGTAATGTCTCTGCTTTTGTATATGCTGTCTAGGTTGGTCATAACTTTTCTTCCAAGGAGTATGTGTCTTTTAATTTCAAGGCTACAGTCACCATCTGCAATGATTTTGGAACCCCCGAAAAAATAAAGTCTGTCACTGTTTCCCCATCTATTTGCTATGAAGTGATGGGACCAGATGCCATGATCTTAGTTTTCTGAATATTGAATTTTAAGCCAACTTTATCACTTTCATCAAGAGGCTCTTTAGTTTTCCTTCACTTTCTGTCATAAGGGTGGTGTCATCTGCATATCTGAGGTTATTGATATTTCTCCCCGCAATTTTGATGTCAGCTTGTGCTTCATCCAGCCTACCATTTTGCATGATGTACTCTGCATGTAAGTTAAATAAGCAGGATGACATTATACAGCCTTGGTGTGCTCCTTTCCCTATTGTTGTTGTTGTTGTTCCATGTCCAGTTCTAATTGTTGTTTCATGAGTGCATACAGATTTCTCACGAGGCAGGTCAGGTGGTCTTGTATTCCTGTCTCTTTCGGAATTTTCCACAGTTTATTGTGATCCACACAGTCTAAGGTTTTGGTATAGTCAATAAAGCAGAAATGGATGTTTTTCTAGAACTTTCTTGCTTTTTGGATGATCCAATCGATGTTGTTAAGTTGATCTCTGGTCCTTCTGCCTTTTCTAAATCCAGCTTGAATATCTGGAAGTTCATGGTTCACGTACTTTCCAAGCCGGCTTGAAGAATTTTGAGCATTACTGTACTAGCCTGTGAGATGAGCACAATTTTGCGGCAGTTTGAGAAGTTTTTGGCATTACCTTTCTTTGGGATTGGAATTGAAACATGTATAATATCATGTAAGAAATGAATCACCAGTCTATGTTCGATACAGGACATAGGATGTTTGGGGCTGGTGCACGGGGATGATCCAGAGAGATGATATGGGGAGGGAGGTGAGAGGGGGGTTCAGGATTGGGAACTCATGTACACCCGTTGCGGATTCATGTTAATGTATGTCAAAACCAATACAGTATTGTAAAGTAAAATAAAGTAAAAATAAAAATTTAAAAAAAAAAAACTGACCTTTTCCAGTCCTGTGGCCGCTGTTGAGTTTTCCAAATTTGCTGACATATTGAGTGCAACACTTTCCCAGCATCGTCTTTTAGGATTTGAAATAGCTCAACTGGAATTCCATTACATACACTAGCTTTGTTCATAATGATGCTTCTTAAGGCCCACTTGACTTCATACTCCAGGATGCCTGGCTCTAGGTGAGTGATCATACCATCATGATTTTCTTGGTCATGAAGATATTTTTTGTATAATTCTTCTGTGTATTCTTGCCACCTCTTCTTAATATCTTCTGCTTCTGTTATGTCCATACTATTTCTATACTTTATTGTGTCTATCTTTGCATGAAATATTCCCTTGGTCTTCATTCTTACTTACTTAATTATATTGCTGTGTATTTTATCTTTATTGTTACTGACTTAATTTTACCCAGTATATGTTTACTGACCTAATTAATACTCTTTTTACAAACTGATTATTATAAACCAGATACATTGGAATTAATACTTTTTGTAAACTGATTATTATAAACCAGATATTATTTCATATAAAACATATCTGAATGTTTATATTAACAATACATCATATTCCATTGAATGTTGTTACTGTACTTTATTAAGTTGTTTCTTCTCAAATATACATAATTACCATTGATACAGTTTAAAACAGACTTGTAGTGAGCAAATTATTCATATGCCTTATTGTTTATAAACTTATTTACTTAAGCATTAGTAACAGAGATAAAATTGTTGGCTAAAATGTCTGTATAATATTTATTTTTATGCACACATACACATAGAACATATTGCCAAAAAGAGCTTAAGACTAGCATTAATTTACCAATTTCCTTTCATATTAACAGTTTGTTAAGGGCATAGACTTTAAGCAGATACCATTTCAAGGCAGTTAGGAGCCACGTTATTCTATTTTTTATTTTATTCTGAAATTATATCTTTATACATCCTTAGTTTCACCGTACTGAGTATAAAATTTAACCTTGTTCAAAAATCATTCAAGTCTTCAGTTCAGTTCAGTCGCTTGGTCATGTCCGACTCTCTGCAACTCCATGAATCGCAGCACGCCAGGCCTCCCTGTCCATCACCAACTCCCGGAGTCACGTCCATCGAGTCAGTGATGCCATCCAGTCATCTCATCCTCGGTCGTCCCCTTCTCCTCCTGCCAACAATCCCTCCCAGCATCAGAGTCTTTTCCAATGAGTCAACTCTTCGCATGAGGTGGCCAAAGTACTGGAGCTTCAGCTTTAGCATCATTCCTTCCAAAGAAATCCCAGGGCTGATCTCCTTCAGAATGGACTGGTTGGATCTCCTTGCAGTCCAACGGACTCTCAAGAGTCTTCTCCAACACCACACTTCAAAAGCATCAATTCTTCAGCACTCAGCCTTCTTCACAGTCCAACTCTCACATCCATACATGACCACAGGAAAAAACAGCCTCGACTAGACGGACCTTAGTCGGCAAAGTAATATCTCTGCTTTTGAATATGCTATCTAGGTTGGTCATAACTTTTCTTCCAGGGAGTAAGTATCTTTTAATTTCATGGCTGCAGTCACTATCTGCAGTGATTTTGGAGCCCAGAAAAATAAAGTCTGACACTGTTTCCACTATTTCCCCATCTATTTCCCATGAAATGATGGGACCAGATGCCATGATATTCGTTTCCTGAATGTTGAGCTCTAAGCCAACTTTTTCACTCTCCTCTTTCACTTTCATCAAAACTACTTGTTTACTATGATGACAGCAAAATAATAATAATATCAATAATAAAATGTACCAATTATTAAAAGCACTGATTACTTAAAGTAGAAGGGACAGAAACAGGAGGCACAGAAATGTGATTCATAATATGAAAATCCTTCTTGATTTAAACAACTTCTCCATGAGTTATTGAAAACTCTTCTCATTCAGTGCTATTCTATTGCAGTAAGAAACATCTGAAACATTTATAAACAAATTTTTTCTTAACATTAATAAATATTAAGCACTAAATGGATTGTTGAATATCCCTTGAAAGACAAGCAGCCAAGGAATAATCAAGTATTGTATTTATTTATTTATTTATTTTAATTTTTATTTTTTAGTTTGTTTTGCTTTACTTGCCATACATTGACATAAATCAGCCATAAGTGTACCTGAGTTCCCACTCCAGACCCCCCCATCCCTCCCCACACCATCCCTCCAGATCATCCCCGCCCATCAGTCCCAAGCCTTCTGCATCAAACCTAGACTGGCAATCCATTTCCCTTATGATATCATACATGTTACAATGCCATATTCCCAAATCCTCCCGCCCTCGCCCTCTCCCACAGAGTCCAAAAGGCTGTTCTACACATCTGTGTCTCTCTTGCTGTCTCGCGTACAGGTTTAACACCACCATCTTTCTAAATTCCATATATATGTGTCAGTATACTGTATTGGTGTTTTTCTTTCTGGCTCACTTCACTCTGTATAATTGGCTCCAGTTCCATTGGCTCCACCTCATTAGAACTGATTCAAATGTATTCTTTTTGATGGCTGAGTAATACTCCAGTAAGTATTGTATTTAAATAAAGCATACACAAAGGAAAGTGGACAGAATGTCTTATGTCTCATACTTTCAACTGTTTTTACTTAACCCTTTGAATATATTGTACTGCACTCCAAGAATACATATTACTTAACCATTATAGAAAAACAGTAATGAAAGTTTTCTCTTTAGGATTCTGATCTTTCTTTACTTCTCTTCAGTATACCAAAATACTGTAATCGCTGAATAATAATAATGCCTTAGAAATGAAAACTTTTCAGCTCAACAACACCCTACTAGATCATTTCAAATTTATTTCTCTTGCATAGCCAATATTTCTCCTTGCCATATTTATAAGATATTTGTAAAATATAAGTGTTAAAAATGAAGTGTTAGTCTTAGTTGTATCTGACTCTGTGACCCCATAGACTGTAGTCTGCCAAGTTCCTCTGTCTGTGGAATTCTCCAGGCGTAAATACTGGGGTGGGTTGCCATTCCCTTCTCCAGGGGATCTTACTGACCAAGGGATCAAACCCAGGTCTCTCACATTGCAGGCAGATTCTTTAGCATCTGAGCCACTAAATATCTACAATTGCAATGAGGGGGATGGCAGGGTTTGTTTTTTTTTAATCTTTAATTTTGTAGAGAAGTCAAATGATTTAGGAATACAAATAAAATGGGGAATCTCTGTGAAAAGTTACATATATGTGTATATATATATATATTTATATATATATGTATGTATAAATATAATGTACAAAATTGGTTCAGTATCTACTAAACAAAATTCAGGGAGATTTATAGAGTTTTAAAAAAATCAGTAGGACCTATGAATGGAGCATGCAATCCTGCATATTCAAATCTGACTTAACAGAATTTTTGTTTAGACATGCATGCACATGTTATGCTATAAAAATTATGACTATAATCAATTATTTTATTCAGTACTTCCCACTTTCATGTAACATGGGTTTAGCATTTATATAATTATTAAATATAGATTTAAATTAATGAATGTAAGACATTATTGTACACATTTTTGCAACTAAAATTCTGTGATGAAGAAGGTGCATTTTGATTCCTGTTATAAATATTTTATACCATGATAGTGACTTTGGTTGTGATTCATTCTCCTGGTAGAATTGATTTATGATACACTCATTGCTGTCCAGACAGTTTCCTCTAAAGTGACAGAGAAGTTCTGCTTCCATACCCATCTAATCAATGGAAAGCAAAGCAAGACCAGACAAAACAAAGCCCTTTATGTAAGGTGACTGGATGCTAAATGTCATGTTGTGTATGCTATTTGTGAAAATAAATAGTGGGCATATACACCTTGTTAATTGACATTGTTTTGTGCCTCCCAAAAGATCGATTTATATTTGGTGCATAGACTATAAAAACTGTTGTTGCATTAAATGGTTTGTTTGAAAAAAATATAAACATCATACATTTTCTGTGAAAGTTAATACCTCTATATAAAATCTTTGTTATTTTTTTTGTGAGTGTATGGCTATTAAGACTTTCAAGTGATACATAATGATTGATTAAATGAGAGAAAACAAGTATTCAAGTGGGAAGATGACTTTTATAACATTATTTTTCCAAAGTTAAAAAAAAAAAAACGTGAAATGTTTTTGAGATTTCTTGTTTTGGTGGAAAATTTTCATCCTTATTTAATCCTTGCAGATTAAATAAATTTATTATTTTAAATCTATTTTTTACTTTATCTTCAAGTTATATTTCTATACAGTTGACTGCATTTGTTCTGAAGTATAAAAATTATAGTGGATAGAACAGAATGCCAGAGTATATATTATATTTATAGTCTTAAACACAAAATATTATAGTGCATTGTAGCTAGAACATAAACCTATGAAGTTAGGACAAATAGATGACAAGGAGTAAAGCAAAAATAGGATGAGGACAGACTTTAATGGGTTTTGCATGCCATAATCACCTCTAAGGAAGATTGAATTAATTAAAAAGAAAATAAGTGATATATTTGTATTTTTAAACACACATTTGAGGGAAGAGTAGAGAGGGAAGAGATAAGATATGGAAGAAACTATTCCTGTGCAAAAGAGTATTAGGAAAGTTTCTGGGAGAGGCTGTGATATAGAGAATGAAGATGAGAACAACTTATTTGTGGGGAATTTGAATAGACTTCTATAAACTTGGTCTTCCCTGGTGGTTCAGACAGTAAAGTGTCTGCCTATAATGCTGGAGACCTGGGTTTAGTGCCTGGGTCGGGAAGATTCCCTGGAGAAGGAAATGGCAACCCACTCCAGTGCTCTTGCCTGGAAAATCCCTTGGATGGAGAATCCCTGATGGGCTTGCAAAGAGTCCATGGGGTTGCAAAGAGTCGGACACGGCTGAGCGACTTCACTTTCTTCCTTTCTTTCTTTCTTATAAACTGGACTACCAAAAGAATATGGAGGGTAAAGCACAAGAATAAGCTAAGGATGCTTCTAAGGATTCTAAGTTTCTAAAGCTTCTAAGTTTGCTTAGAAGCTACTTAGGAGCTGCTTTCTAGCTCAAGTATGTAAGTAGATTGAAATGTCATTGATTAAGATATAGACTAAAAAAAGGAAGACCATATGAAAGATGGATAAAAAATTAAGATATATTTAATCATAGGTTTCTTGACTTCTGAATGAATTAAAGTTATCTCTGTAGAAATATCAAATAAACCTTTATCACATCACCCTTCTCATAGAGTACAAACTGATATCATCATGGCAGATTAATTACATTAGAATTTTTCCATCTTAGGAACAATCATTCTCATGACCTCATGACTGAGCCAGATATACTCTGAGTATAGAATTGCCTTGTTTGCATATGGACTTTTACTATTACTCATAGATTTATAGAATATTGTATTCTTCCCTATGGTAGGCCACATGAAACTGATAGCCAGAGAGTTATGTCAAAGGAAATGTGGCAGTATACCATCTGCATGTAATTTGCTGGTCTTATTGTATATTCCATCAATCAGAGGCATTTGGCTTGGAGGAACAGTGTAATGACCTTCAGAAGGCTCAGTCATGTAACCAGTGCCTTATATGAACCTGTTGCATTGGGATCTCAGCCTATGGAATGAGTCATTTGCCTAAAATCAATAATCAACATATTATACAGTCTTCCACATATATAAAAATATAAATCCCCAAATCAATAGCACGGATAGGAGGGGTTTCTCTCAGTATTACTAATAATCTATTTCAAGAATATTTGCCCTGGTTTCTCTGCTCTAGAAACTGTGCTTGTAGGTCATTGTGCCCAAGGGAAGTCTGCTTCCATTAAGGAACTCAAAAATGGTTCTAATGAATTGGAAGATGCCCCTCATAATTTGACATTCATCATTTTTAAATAACAAATCAACAGGGAACCTATATTGTTAATTGATCCTGATGACTAGGGACAATTTTTGTTGTTGATAACCTAGCAGGCAACAATAAGACTATTTGGAAATAAGAAGGATTCTTCCTAGATCTCTCTTTCCTCATAATCGTAGTCAATGAAAAACTTGTTTCTACTAAAAAAAAGAATGTCATTAATAACTCAAGTTCTGCAGGGATAACACTTTGAGTTATTTCACCAGGCCAAGAACCCAATTTATCTGTAAAGTAAGAAAGAGCAAGTGATGTGTGGTATGATTAGTGTCTGTCATTACTTAGACACATAAAGGTGTCTATCTTTACTAACTTATACTTTATGACCTGCTGGGATGCCTAGGAATACAGCAGCTATATATTTTATAATAGGTACTTTTTTCTCCCTGTTTCTCCCCAACAAATTGATGGTACTCATGATGATACCTTTACTTGCAGATGATTGTACTTTGTGTACTTTAAGATGGAGACACAAACTTTTACCTGTAAGAAGAACAAGAGTGAAAAGCTGAGAAGGCATAGTGGTGGACTTTGCCAGATCTTCCATTTGTGACTCTCAGTTCACTTGCCATCATCCTTATCCTACCTTTGCCCTGAGAAGCTGAGAATCTTAGCTTTTGGTTCACGTAGGCAATACACAGTCCTCGCTGGGAATCAAAGGGAGGAATTATATTGATGTAAATAGATCTATTTCAGTGTTTTTGTCCCAGAGAGATATTTCATCTGTGTATTTCCCTCACATGGATGACACTACTTCTGTCAATACAACTTTATGTATTGATATCTCTTTCCAGGTTATGCTAACCACTTCTTTTCTGTACCCTTTCTTGTCTAGGATATTTAGAATTTGTTTGCTATTATGTGAACAAGAGCTCTTCTGCTATAATTTGCTGTGGATTCCTGCACCATTCCTTGAATTTTGAACCATCCTCATACTTTGTGAATATCTTCTTTGTAAAGAATACACAATGAAGTTTCCTAATTTTAGTGTGCCATATATTTCCTTTTAGGACCATAAAACTGATACTATGTATGAGAGATTTTTAAGACAAGTCACACAAGAGACCATAAAAGAGCTACAGGGAAGATTTGAAAGTTTTGAAGTGACCAGTGCAGGCAAATCTCAGAAGTTTTCAACATATTTTTTGAGAAGCTACTCTGTCAGCAACAATGATTGACCAAGGCAGAATTGCTTATAGAAACAGGAAAAGTTGCTTTGAAATAATCTGGGATCTCAAAGGTCACCAGCAAGGTAAAACTCCTAAAAATGAATAGAAGTTGGGTCCAGGCAAAGCTCAAGGAAACACAATGAGTCTTATTTTCTAAAGTCCTTTGTTAAAACAACAATAAAAGTAGTAAAATTTTTCCAAGACCTACGCAGATTTTTAAAAATTGCCTAGTATTATTGGAGAAAAAGAAAAGTTGGTGAAGCAAGCATAGCTTTGAAACAGTAACATAAAGAATACACACACATAACACTCATAGAAGACAGAAACAATAAAAGATAATGGTAGAAAAAAACAACTTGTAAAGGAACTGGTAAAATTTATAAAATAATTTTTAAAGTCTAAATAACTTCAGTAAAGATAAATAATAGTTTGTGTATCTATTTAAAAATACTAAGTCAAGTTGTCTTCAGACTTCTCAAGAGCAGTGTTCATTGATGTCAGAAAGCAGCTGAACAACAGTGTCAAATTACTAAAGGAAAGGTCATGGGAAAAAAGAGTATTATATCTAGCTAAGTTTTCCTTCAAGTAAAAGGACAAAGACAAATCTCTGAGTTTAAAAGGCTGTAACTTGAGCTTAGAAGTCTAGAATACTACAGAGATCCACATTATTAACCTGTAAGTGGTCACAGTACAACTTCAAATGATATTATATCCATCCTAATTTAGTAGCATTCCATCATCCCTTTCCCAGCCTTTGTGCCCTTGTTGCCCCACATTTCACTTCTACATAGAATATAAACCCTAAAATGAATTGTTAGTTTTCATTGTTACTTTCAATTCACTTTTGAAGTATTAAAAAATAAGAAAAAGCACTTTGAAGTTAATCATGCATTCACCATTTCCTGCACTCCTCATTTACTTTTGTAGAACCGAATTTCTCTTTAGTATCATTTCTTTCTCCCTGAAGGACTTTATCATTTTTGTAGTGCTTGTCTGCTGGCAATAGATTCTCTCCACTTTCTATGTTGAAAATAGTCTTTTTTTTTTTCTTTCTGTTAAGAAGATATTTTCTCTTGGTATAGAGTTCTGATTTACTGTCTGATGGTTTCCGTGAATTAATACTTTTTTTTTAATTATTTCTTCAGTTTTATTTCTTCAGATAAAGGCATATGCGATGAATTCAAAGTCACTCAGTCATGTCCAACTCTTTGCTACCCCACAGACTATACAGTCCATGGAATTCTGGACTGAATTCCAAATACAGACCAGAATACTGGAGTGGGTAGGCATTCCCTTCTCCAGGGGATCTTCCCAACCCAAGGATCGAACTGAGGTCTTCTGTATTGCAGGCAGATTCTTTACAAGCTGAGCAACCAAAATGAAGTTAATAAAAGTATGTAGTACGTTTATACTATGGAATAACTAAACATTCAATTGGAGTGTTTTGTCCTTGGTGTTATAACACCTGTGGTGTTCTGTTGAGGAAGAGAGACAACAAACATGAGAAGAAAAAAGTAAAGGCTATAAAGATAGGCAGTGATATTGTTGTTGTCGTTTAGTCTCTTGCAAACCCATGGACTGTAGCCTGCCAGGCTCTTCTGTGTGATTTCCCAGACAAGAATACCAAGTGTGCTGTCATTTCCTTCCACAGGGAATCCTCCTAACCCATGTTTCCTACATCATCTGCATTGGCAGTGCAGGTTCTTTCCAACTAGCCATCAGAGAAGCCCTCGAGTTAGAGAATACTAGGTAGGAAAAAACATAAACATAAGCCCTTGAAAAGTGAATGTTTTTTTATTCTAGTTTATTTTCAGAAATTTGGTATACTTATAATTTGCAAAATAAGTTGTGTAGATTTAATGAGCACAGCGGTGAGAAGAGTATATCAACCATGTTAGTCTTTGTTTGTTCTTTATGTTGACAGGCACACGTTTAAACAATGAAATACAGTATTTTTTCTGATGTTACAATTATGTTTTAGTTGTACAGATTGTGAAAAAGGAAAAGTCAGTAATTCAGTTATTTTTTATTTTGAGGTATTGATTAATAATATTCTCTTATTAAAAATGATCACAAACTCCTCCTCTTTAACATCTTTATTTATTTATTTATTTATTTATTTATTTTACTTTATTTTACTTTACAATACTGTATTGGTTTTGCCATACATCAACATGAATCCGCCACGGGTGTACATGTGTTCCCAATCCTGAACTCCCCTCCCACCTCCCTCTGCATACCATCTCTCTGGGTCATCCCAGTACACCACCCCCAAGCATTCTATATCCTTCATCAAATCTAGACTGGCAATTCATTTCTTATATGATATTATATGTGTTTCAATGCCATTCTCCCAAATCATCCCACCCTTTCCCTCTCCTACAGAGTCCAAAAGATTGTTCTATACATGTGTGTCTCTTTTGCTGTCTTGCATACAGGGTTATCATTACCATCTTTCTAAATTCCATATATATGTGTTAGTATACTGTATTGGTGGTTTTCTTTCTGGCTTACTTCACTCTGTATAATAAGCTCCAGTTTCATCCACCTCATAAGAACTGATTCAAATGCATTCTTTTTAATGGCTGAGTAATACTCCATTGTGTATATGTGCAATAGCTTTCTTATCCATTCATCTGCTGACAGACATCTAGGTTGCTTCCATGTCCTGGATATTATAAACAGTGCTGTGATTAAAAAATTCCTTTTCTCCGTAGTTTTTCACAACCCCATTGTGAGGGAAATAAATTATATTTTAATTTAATAAATAATTTCTAATTATCAGCAAGCATGTTATGTTAATGATCAAGCTGCAATATGATTAGACACTGGATATGATTAAATATCATACTGGAACCCAATAAGAGTCACCCAGTAAGAGTCAGCTGAATGGTACTTCAAAACTGCTGGCTTGTTAAACTCATTTCATTCCATATTTGGAAAACATAAAAGAGAATATTTCCTTTCCTGGAGTAAACATCTATATAATTTCAACTACTATTTTTGTTTTGCCAAGGAAAAATAATACCTGTGGCCAACTTATGCAGAAACATCCATAACCATGATAATTTTTTACTACTTCAGACTTCAGTCTGAGACTTCAGACTCAGTGAAAAGCTACCACTTATATTCCACCTTTAAGGAAAGGAAATTTAAATTGCATAGTTCTCTGGAAACTAAATATTCATTCAAATTAAACAATCAAGTGCACACACACATAAACAGATATAAAATATGTGTGCATAAATGTGTGAATGAACCACAGTCTGGAGTCAAGATTACCAGGAGAAATATCAACAAACTCAGATATGTGAATGATACTGTTCTAATGGAAGAAAGTAAAGAGGAACTAAAGAGCCTCTTGATGAGAGTAAAAGAGGAGAGTGAACAAGCTGCTGAAAACCCAACATTCAAAAAACTAACATGATGGCCTCTCCCATCACTTCAAGGCTAATAGATGGTGAAAAAGTGGAAACAGTAAGAAACACTATTTTCTTGGACTCCAAAATCACTGCAGATGGTGACCGCAGTCATGAAATTAAAAGACACTTGCTCCTTGGAAGAAAAGCTATGGCAATCCTAGACACATCACTTTGCCAACAAAGGCCTGTATAATCCAAAGCTATGGCTTTTCCAGTAGTCATGTGCAGACATAAGGGTTGGACAATAAAGAAGGCTGAGTGCTGAAGAATTGATGCTTTTGAATTGTGGAGCTGGAGAAGACTCTTGAAAACCCCTTGAACAGCAAAGAGATCAAACCAGTCAATCCTAAAGGAAATCAACCTTGGATATTCATTGGGAAGACTGAAGCTGAAGCCGAATTTCCAATACTTTGGTCATCTGATGCTAAGAGTCTAATCATTGGGAAAGATCCTGATGCTGGGAAAGATTGAAGGCAGGAGGAAAGTGGGTGACAGAGGATGAGATGGTTGGATGACATCACTGACTCAATGGATGTGAATTTGAGCAAACTTTGGAGNATGCTAAGAGTCTAATCATTGGGAAAGATCCTGATGCTGGGAAAGATTGAAGGCAGGAGGAAAGTGGGTGACAGAGGATGAGATGGTTGGATGACATCACTGACTCAATGGATGTGAATTTGAGCAAACTTTGGAGGTAGTGAAGGACAGGAAAGCCTGGTTTGCTGCAGTCCATAGGATCACCAAGAGCCATATATAACTTAGTGACTGAACAAAAACAAATATATCAAATATATATAACTATATATATATAATTCAGTTATCCCTTGAACAATGTGTAGGTGTGAACCATGTAAATCCACCTTAACAAGAACTTTTTTCCCCAATAATTATAGTGTAAGTCCTCCATATCCAGGGATCTGAAACCACTGGATATACAGAAATGACTGTGTGCACTCANAACTTAGTGACTGAACAAAAACAAATATATCAAATATATATTATAACTATATATATATAATTCAGTTATCCCTTGAACAATGTGTAGGTGTGAACCATGTAAATCCACCTTAACAAGAACTTTTTTCCCCAATAATTATAGTGTAAGTCCTCCATATCCAGGGATCTGAAACCACTGGATATACAGAAATGACTGTGTGCACTCAGTTATATCCTGCTGTTTGTGACCTTATGAGCTGTATCCTTCCAGGCTCCTCCATCCTCCGAATTTTGCAGACAAAAATACTGAAACAGGTTATCATTTCTTTCTCCAGGGGATCTACCGAACCCAGGAATCGAACTCATGTCTCTTGCATCTCCTACAATGGCAGGCAGTTTCTTTACCAGCTGAGCCATCAAGGAAGAAGCCCTAGGGGTGACTGTACTATGTATTTTTATATAAAGGACTTGATCATCTGCAGATTTTGGTATACTGGGGACGTGGGAGATCCTCAAATGAATCTCCTGTGGTTTTGAGAAATAACTATAAATGCGTATGTATGTATATGTATATATATATGTATATGTATATTTTTCACTGTTTAATCTTTGACATCTTTTTGCTATGTATATATGTTAATTGGGGAATGTCAACTATAGAAAATTACTGAATTAAAGTGGATCTAGAACCACNTTTTAAGATTTTCTTTCCTCTTGCATTGAACTTACTTTTTTCATGCCTCATAATTATTACTGAGAGATTAAAAAATAAACACTTTACTCAATGTTTTACATACAACATAAATATTAACTCAGAAGAATAAGACTAATGTGTTTTACTTTTTTATATGACTAAATCACAACTGCACAGTTCAGAAAACAGAGCTGGGACAGACTTAGCATATAAACGCTTGCCTATGTTGAGGTGGACTAACGTTTAAAGTGTCTAATAAATGATTGTCTTTTTTTTTCTTAAAATTAATTAAAGAGACATTTGAGTCTTGAATTTGGGCTGTTGGTCATCATAAAGATTAAGGTTTATCTTTTATGAACATAATGTGACAAAATTAAAAAGAAAATTAAATTTTATTTAACTGAAACTATTTATCAAAATACTTTGAAAGTGTTACTTTTTAATCCCATACACATATGGATTTAATTTTAAATGTGATATTGATTTTCAAAAATGTGTATACATTTAGTAATGTATGATAGTACATTTTTTCTTGGCCAAGATGCATGACAGATTAGGAACAGTACAGTAAAAAATAAATACATAAAACAAGCCATATTATTATGAAAAAAATCTACCATCTGAAGCAATAGACTTCAAAATGGAAGTTCTGCATCAGTGTATGAGAGCAGGGTTTATGTTTTCTTCCTGACTTATCCTTCTAACCTTACACTATAAAATTAGCTTCTTATAAAATCAGAGCTCTAAAACTCCATTTCCAATGTTCTTTTCTCATTTTTGGTCTTTGCATCTAAAATGATCTGTGAAAGAATAAAGTCATACTTCAGTAGCTGTTGTGTTTAATCTATCAGCGTTCAGACGTTTCTCCAATGACATTATTCACAGAGTCATGAAAAAAGTGCAACTTCAAAGTATTAAATCTGGTCTCTTTCTTTTTAAATATGATAACATTTTCAGAGGTGAAAGGGGTCTTCCTTGAAAGTAGCAACTGATTTCATGCTGTAAGTTTCTCATTTTATGTGAATTTGATATTAAATAGAAGAGCACATGACCATATCAAAACTGACTGCCCTACTTTGTTAAAGTCAGACATATTAAAAACCAAGAGGCCTATGCAATCATTACTGATCAGAAGATTACAGTATCTCATAACATTTATTGAGCACTTATTTGATTAAACATTATAGTCTAATATACCATCCATGATTTTTCAATATGAATAAAAATATAGTATATGAAAAAATGTCTTAGACACAGAAAGCTGAATATTTTAATTCATGGAAGTTTTTAATGAAATAGTTTTATGCAAACTAGTTCAAATATCTCTTTCACTTTTCTAATTTTAAAAATAATATACTATATAATAGTCCATGGGCATTCAAAGAAAGAGTAACTGTATGATAATTTTTATAAGCCATGAGATATTAAACAACTATAAATCATGTGTAGATCCTATCATAGGATGGAAAATTTTAGCATATCAAAAAGGCATCACCAGCCATTTTCATGCAATGGCTGTTTCATACAATGTCTGTTCTTCAAGGTAAAGAAAAGTCTGGTTAGATATCTTTTTACCTAAAAGCATCTTTCTAGTAACATAATGACTATCAGGGCTCTAATTGCCCTGCCCCAGCTTGTTCATAGGCCAGAGGTTGCATTCTAGAAAGTGCAAACCAAGAAAACTGCAGGCTATTATCTGTCCACCTCCCCTTCATAGAGCAAGCTTGTCACCCCAGGAAAACAGTACACAACCTCCAGCTCCAGTGCAGTAACACAAGGGTGTGACCAGGGAAAGTCACAAAATTTGTTTGCCAAGAATTAAAACTGGAGCTGGAAAGAAGTAAGGGTGCTTGTTAAGCAAGGTTTGGTTGGGGTGTGAAGTGATTGCCTAGCTACAACGGAATATCTTGAAACCATAAGGCAGCAACTGGCTGCTGCTATCAGACATTTTATGAATGATGCTGCTCAATGGCTAGTGGTGCTTGATTTTATACAGTTCAGAAAATTCAAGCAGTTAGTGATGTGAGAATGTANGGTTTGGTTGGGGTGTGAAGTGATTGCCTAGCTACAACGGAATATCTTGAAACCATAAGGCAGCAACTGGCTGCTGCTATCAGACATTTTATGAATGATGCTGCTCAATGGCTAGTGGTGCTTGATTTTATACAGTTCAGAAAATTCAAGCACTTAGTGATGTAAGAATGTATCCGAAATCATATCCACAATGGCCACACAGCTCTATATTGGATGCCTGAACCACAGTTTTATTTCTTGTGAACAAAGAGTTGATGGCAGAAATCTAGTTTAATGCAAAAGACTGTCAGTGAAATGAAGATCTGACTGTGGAAGTGCTTGCTCTGGTTTGCAGCTAGTGCATAGTCTAGGATGGAAAGTAAACAGTCTGTGATAAAATGTGCAATAAAGCTATTTAAGCCTGGGGAGGTTTGGAACCCATGCTCATCAGAGAGCTCCTGGAGGCCTTAAAAACAAAAAAGAAGCATATTAAAATAGTTTAGTATCAGTAGTCTTAACTACAAAAAGTAAAAGATAAATTCAAATACAAGGTATGCTGGCAGGAAATATAACAGTGATAGGTAATATGTTTACAGAAGTCTTTTCTGCTCTGTGATAGGAAAATAAAGCTAGATAATAACTTCTTATCTAATTATTCTAATCTAGAATCACAGATACTGAATCTCATATTCCACATAAGAGCATCTGTGATGCTAGTGAAAAATATGGTCCTTAGTAATTTCTAAATAATGAAAACCTCAACAATTTAAATTATATTTATTGTCACTAAAAACAGAGTTGGTATTTTCCCACGGTTAGATTTTGAAAATGTATGTTATTAGCAAAGTGAATTTTGTCTAGAAATACAAGTATAGAGTCACATTCTTAGAATTTGCTAAAAGATACATAAAATTGTTTTGAATTAAGAATAGGCTATTTCAGTGATGATATTTACTTTCTGAATATTTATTTATCAGAAGGACTAGAAACATGTAACAAAGTATTGAAGTAAAACTTGAGACTTGATTCTGATATTCACCAAAGGTCTACTCACTGAGTAAAGAGAAGTGTTAAGATTGAAACACTAACACTGAATACAAAGGCTTTCTATTTTATCACATTTTTTCCAGTGTGATGACAGTTTTTAATCAGCTTCAAAAGCTGTATAGATTTTTAACATATATGACATTGTTTTACAGTTCAATTGGTAATATAAAATTAAAAATAAATTTTGGCTGTAATTTACTATTGCTTCTACATTTTGTATGTATATATATATAGATACACATTTTTAAAGTTCATATTTTATCCAATAAATCAATTATTCTAGACTGGAATTGGGATTAATTGGTTCATGAACACTTTGAAATTATATTAAAATTATATATGCATATATATACATATATGTCTGTGTGTGTGTGTGTATGTGTGTGTTTGTGTGTGTCTTTAATTGTTATGTGGATCTATTACATTCTCAAAACAGTCCTAAATTGAAAAAGTAAGTTGGAAAATCAGTACTTTAAATGTTGCTAAACATGTAAAATAAAAAGTGTAACTTGAGAAAATATTTTTCAAACTTTATCAAGATTGTAAAAAATTATATGTAAAAAAAATAAGTTCCCTGTGTACTTTCTCTCTAAATGCCACAAGTTTGAAATGTTAAATCTATGAATACAATTTATCATTGAAAGTTTGACACTGGTATACTGGTGATGGCCTTTAAAAAATATTTTGCTTAACTAAATTCATCCTGTTAGAATAATGCTTAGTCAAATTATAATGTCCTTGTGCACTGAGAAGAGACAGCCATAAATCATCTCTAGTAAAGCAAACATTTCTCAGCAACCATATCATTTTAACTAATAATAAAGAAGTTAATTCTTCTCAGAGAAAAGCATTGTAAATTTGTCTCTTTTTAAAAATGAAAACCTCTTTTAAAAGGTCCTTTTGAAAGAAAGTCACCCATTTGTTCCTCCATCCATTGACCCTCTGGACATGTATTTTATTTATGTATATCATGTTCAAGTCTATATTTATTTATCTAAAAATAATCTTGAGCTCTCATGTTGTGACAGCATTGGGAATTGAATGGTAAGAAAACTATACTTTCTTATCCACTTGAAACACATTCTAATGAAAATCATAAATATTTATTTAATAGTTACACAAATATACGGTCACTAGTTGTCATAATAACCCTAAGGAAAATACAGGATGCTCCGAGTGTGTAAGACGATAACTTTATGTATTCTGGAGGCAGATTTTGTAATACATTTATCAAATAAAGGAGAATTCATTAACAACATTTACCCAAGTGAATTACATGGTCAAAAATTCACTGCCACAGAACTCAGTTTCTATTTGTATCCCTTCTTTGCTTTCTGTAGCCTTGTTTCACACTTGGTTTTTCTGAGCCATAACAATAAGACTCATGTTTGCTGCTGAGTACATGCTCAGCCATATCCAATTCTGTAACCCATGGATTGTAGCCTACCAGGCTCCTCTGTCTGTGGGATTTTCCAGGCAAGAATAACAGAATGGGTTGCCATTTCCTATTCCAGGGAATCTGGCTTAGGACACACACAATTTCTGAACTGATCACTGTGGATCGGGAAATTAAATACACTATTTGGAAATGAAAAATGAAGACGAGGAGTTTTCAAAGAAGACTCTCAGGGATTCTTGTCTATTGGTAATATATCAGTTGTTGCTGTAGTTGCTCAGTCATGTCTGGTTCTTTGTGACCACATGGACTGCCGCATGCCAGGCTTCCCTGCCTACTATCTCCCAAAATTTTCTGAAACTCATGTCCATTACATCGGTGATGCCATCCAAACTTCTCATCTTCTGTTGCCTGTTTTCTCATACCCTCAATCTTTCCCAGCATCAGGGTCTTTTCCAAAGTGCTGGCTCTTCACATTAGGTGGCCAAGGTACTGGAGCTTCAGCTTCAGCACCAGTCCTTCCAATGAATATTCCGGATTGATTTCCTTTGGGATTGACTGGGTTTGATCTCTTTGCTGTCCAAGAGGCTTTCGAGAGTCTTCTCCAGCACCACAGTTTGAAGGCATAAATCCTTCGGTGCTCAGCCTTTTTTATTGTTCAGCTCTCACATCCATACATGACTACTGGAAAAACCATAGCTTTGACCATACAGAACTTGGTCAGCAAAGTGATGTCTCTGTCTTTTAATATACTGTCTAGATTTGTCATAGTTTTCCTACCAGGGAGCAAGCATCTTGTAATATGATTACAGTCACGACCCACAGTGAGTTTGGAGTCCAAGAAAATTAAGTCTGTCCTGTTTCCATTGATTCTCCATCTATATGTCATGAAGTGATGGGACCAGATGCCATGATCTTCCTTGTTTTGAATGTTGAGTTTTAAGCTAGCTTTTTCATTCTACTCTTTCAATTTCATCAAGAGACACTTTAGGTCTTCTTTGCTTTCTGTAATAAGGGTGGTATCATTTGCATATCTGAGGTTGTTGATATTTCTCCAAGCAATCTGGAGTCCAGCTTGTGCTTCTTGCAGCCCAGCATTTTGCATGATGTACTTTGCATAGGAGTTAAATGAGCAGGGTGCAACAGTATGCAATGTTGACATACTTCTTTCCCAATTTTAAACCTGTCCATTGTTCAAGTCCAGGTCTAACTGCTGCTTCTTAACTACACGCATATGTTGTAGGAGGCAGATAATATTTCAGTACATGATGTCAATTGTCATTTTAAAAAGGCAAACCATAAATATAAAAATACATTTAAAAGGAAAAATCAACAAGTATAGTGTAATATACGATAAAATGATAATACACGAATGTTTTGAAATTTTGAGTATAAGGAGCTAATGATACTCCTCAGTGTGATATTCAGTGGAGCAGAATCAGGAAGAGATATTTGAGGTCCATAAACCTATACATGAAACTATGAAATATGGGCATTTTTAAATCATAATGATTTCATGTGAAAGCAAAAACCAGAGCATACTAGGGCCCTTAGACTGAGTCTCAAATCATAAGAGCCAGACTGAGGTAGTGGTCAAGAGACTAAAGATATTGATAACAGAGTTACTAAGATTTTGGCTATACACTCTGCAAAGGGTAAAGTAGAGGAAATAAAAGTGGAGGAATATGTAACTTTAGAGAGATGAAACAATTGAAATTCCAGGTTAGGCTGAAGAATAGTCATGGTGAACAAAGTTAGAGGATAGGAGAATATAGTCAGAAGGTTGTGTTTTTGATAGCAAAATATATGCATATGACTTTCAGTATGCAAATAGACATATATACAGGGGTGACTATCAAAATATTTAACAGCTGGTGCCTCACTAGAGCAGAACAGCGTCTTTAAGGCCACCTGCTGTGTAGACATCAACTTCAGTTGTTGGGTTGAAGTGTTATCTTGAGGGTAAGGGACAAAGTGACTCCTTACTAATAGATGTGAAAATATTTTAATAGCAGCTAATCCACAACATTTTAGCAACATGCAAAAATCTGTATCTGTATACACTTGCATAAATATAAAATTAAACTATTTTGATTATTATCATTGTTTAATAAAACACTTGAAAACAGCTATTTAATTCACACCTATGATACTGCTCTTAACAACACTTACAATGTCATAAAAAGATATTCTTCAAAAATCTATTATCATTCCAGACTTATTTGTAAACTTTATTATATAATAAATAAATATTCAGGTCTTCAATCATGGTCATGTTCTACTGTCTCATTATTTTTCCCTAGAAACTTTCATATGATTTTTCACACATACTAGTGATTTTGACACTATGTTTTGGTCATAACCTTTTGCAGTTCAAATGTGTCCATTCAGTTCAATTCAGTTCAGTCACTCAGTCGTGTTCAACTCTTTGTGACCCCATGAACCACAGCACACCAGGCCTCCCTGTTCATCACCAACTCCTGCAGTCCTCCCAAATCCATGTCCATTGAGTCGGTAACACCATACAACCATCTCATCTTCTGTCATCCCCTTTTCTTCTGCCCTCAATCTTTCCCAGAATCAAGGTCTTTTCAAATGAGTCAGCTCTTCACAGGAGGCCAAAGTATTGGAGTTACAGCTGCAACATCAGTCCTTCCAATGAACATTCAGGACTGATCTCCTTTAGGATGGACTGACTGGATCTCCTACAAGTCCAAGGGACTCTCAGAGTCTTCTCCAACACCATCGTTCAAAAGCATCAATTCTTCAGTGCTAAGCTTTCTTTATAGTTTAACTCTCATATCTATACATGACTACTAGAAAAACCATAGCCTTGACTAGATGGACCTTTGTTGAAAAAGTAATGTCTCTGCTTTTTAATATGTTGTCTAGGTTGATCATAAATTTCTTTCCAAGGAGTAAATGTCTTTTAATTTCATGGCTGCAATCATCATCTGCTGTGATTTTGGGCCCAAAATAATAAGGTCTGCCTCTGTTACCACTGCTTCCCCATCTATTTGCCATGAAGTGATGGGACCAAATGCCATGATCTTAGTTTTCTGAATGTTGAGCTTTAAGCCAACTTTTTCACTCTCCTCTTTCACTTTCATCAAGAGGCTCTTTAGTTCTTCTTCACTTTCTGCCATAAGGGTGGTGTCATCTGCATATCTGAGGTTATTGATGTTTCTCTTGGCAGTCTTGATTCTAGCTCGTGCTTCATCCAGCCTAGCATTTCACATGATGTACTCTGCATATAAGTGAAATAAGCAGGGTGACATTATACAGCCTTGGTGTGCTCCTTTCCCTATTTGGAACAAGTCTGTTGTTCCACGTCCAGTTCTAACTGTTACTTCCTGAGTGCATACAGATTTATCAAGAGGCAGGTCAGGTGGTCTGGTATTCCCATCCTTCTCAGAATTTTCCACAGTTTCTTGTGATCCACACAGTCAAAGGCTTTGGCATAGTCAATAAAGCAGAAATAGATGTTTTTCTGGAACTCTCTTGCTTTTTCCATGATCCAGTGGATATTGATAAGTTGATCTCTGTTCCTCTGCCTTTTCTAAAACCATCTTGAACATCTGGAAGTTTATGGTTCATGTATTACTGAAGCCTGGCTTGGAGAGTTTTGAGCATTACTTTACTAGCATGTGAGATGAGTGCAATTGTGCAGTAGTTTGAGCATTCTTAGTCTTCCCTGGTGGCTCAGACGGTTAAGCATCTGCCTGCAATGCGGGAGACCTGGGTTCGATCCCTGGGTTGGGAAGATCCCCTGGAGAAGGAAATGGCAACCCACTTCAGTACTCTTGCCTGGAAAATCCCATGGATGGAGGAGCCTGGTGGGCTGCCGTCCATAGGGTCGCAAAGAGTCGGACACAACTGAGCGACTTTCACTTCACTTCACTTGAGCATTCTTTGGCACTGCATTTCTTTGGGATTGGAATGAAAACTGACCTTTTCCAGTCCTGTGGCCACTGCTGAGTTTTCCAAATTTGCTAGCATATTGAGTGCAGCACTTTCACAGCATCATATTTTAGGATTTGAAATAGCTTAACTGGAAATCCATCACCTCAACTAGCTTTGTTCGTACTAATGCTTCCTTAAGCCCTTTTGAATTCACATGTCCCTGTTAATTATCTATTTTAAATATAGTTTTGTGTATATGTCAATCTCAATCTCCTAGTCATTCTCTCCCACCAGTCTTCTCCTTCTATACATCAGGAATTGTGAATGATCTGAGATGTTTACCCTACTTGTAACTGACAAGTTGGTCTGGTACAATTGGAAAGATCTTGACGGAAATATGAGGATCCTAGGTAGAGACAAGAGAATCCATTACTCTCAAAACAGCATGGAGCATGAACTTTCATGTTATAATGAGTTCAACTTAACCTCAAGTCCCACAGGTACCACATTGTATCAAGTCCAGGTGGTTGCCATGCACACAATGAATCTGTGTCACAAGTGAGAACCTAGGACTTAGGAATCTCTGATCTTTTAAAGGAGGTTGCTGGCAAACCTGTTTGATTTTATTCCCAGATAGAGACATTATCTTTACTATCTTAGACAGTAAACAAACCTGCCCTCTGCCTGAAAGGAAGACATTATTGTTTAAGGTTGTTTGCTCAGTAAACTTCCTTGAAAAGACAGTATGGAACAGAACTTTAACAAGATATGTGGAAACACCAAGGAGAATTTTCTTCCAATCCTGCTTTCCTGTCTGTAGGATAGCCATTCTCTCGTTTTTAAAGTATAATATATTTTTTTGCCTGAATAAAGTATTTACTTCTTTATTGTGCTGTTTTTAGGGGTTTTTTTAATATCATAAAAATGCCAATGAATAAACTTACTAGATAAAATAGTATGTGTATCTTCAAATTTCAGAGATAATGCCAAGTTAATGTCAACATTGTTTATACCAATTTATATCTTCACAAGCAGTGCATAAGGTTTCCATTGATCCATATTCTGGCCAGTTTTTGGTGTTGGTAAGCTTTGTAAATTTATGCAAAATGATGAGAGTTGTTGCATCTCATTTTGCCTTTGGTTTGTGTTAGTCATTCAGTCACATCTGGCTCTGTGTCCCCAAGGACTACAGTCAACCAGGCTGCTCTGTCCATGGGATTCTCCAATCAAGACTACTGGAGTGGGTTGCCATTTCCTTCTCCAAGCTTTTGGTTTGCACTTGAATATTTTTCTGTGAAACAGGATCTTTTTATATGTGAATTTCCCTTTTTTGTTCTCTATGAGCCATTTATTTCTTTTCTTTCTGTTGTTATTTTTAATGTGTTTGAGCGATTTTCAGAGAATACTTGTGTGTGTACATATTTTAAATGTGCTTTTGTATGTATGGCCATATTCATATCTATCTACCTAACCATTATTTGCTTTCATATATCACAACATTTGTTTTCAAGAGGCTACTAAATTTAGTGTAGTAGAATTATAAAGCTAAAAAATTTCTGCTTCAGATGTTTTTGTATCACAAGGTTTTAAAAATATCATTTTTTTCCAGTAAAAGTTTGACTTCTTAGTTTTAAATTTTTAAGCCACCTGGAAGTGACTTTGGACAGGAGATTCAACTTTATATATTTCTATGTAGACATTAAAATATCCTAACACATTTTACTACAATATATTTTCCCTACTGATTTGCATTGTTTCTTCTGTCATATAAAAATGTTCATGTAGGTATAGACCAATTACTGAGACTTCCATTCTGCAGCATCAGCCAATAGGTCTATCTAAATTGTTTTAATTATTATAGATTATAACAGTAGTGTGCAGTCACTGATGTCTCAGCTCTTTACTTTGCATATTCTTTTTTTAAATATTTAAGCCTAGCTTCTTTGCTAATGTTTCCCTCTGTGTCTACATGTCTTAATTATCAGTCAGTGATCAGATAGAGTTGCACATTGTATGCAAAGAGCCAAGAGTCAGTAGAGCCAATCATCATCAGCTGCCAGGGTGGGCAGCACTTTCAAAATTAAGGGTCTGTAAGAGCTTGGCTTCCTCTGACCTCTCCTTTGTAAGCTCACAGCCTCAGCTAGGAATGTGTTGTTTCAACTATGACCATAATCTCAGGCTAGTAAATTCAAGACTTTAGACCTTCCCTAATTATTTTCATGGGCAATATCACTGGGCATGAGCTCTGCCTAGTAATCCAAATAGAAAGTCTCCTTCCACCACAGAAAAAATGATACTGGCTTCCTGTCCTCACAACCTGTCCTAACCTGGGAGAACATCCCTGTCAATCAAACTGTAGATGGATTTTGGGTAAAGATTATTGTGGGAGAGATAGGAGGAGCCCCAGTGCAGGACCTCACACTTGCAAGTCATTCTTGCTGGAATTTCAGCAATTTTTCAGACTTAAGAGTCACCTTAACTTGTTGTGTCTTTGACCAATTTCCTGAGTGCTATTTATTTATATTTATTTTTTCCTTATTTTATTTTTAATGGTGCTGATAGGCTTGCAATTTTGTTCAGCTGTATAACTACCTTCTAGGGAAAAGAAATGGCTGTTTCCCTGTCCTTTTTGTTGACAATTGCTTTGTGCTGTTAGGAAGAAAAAATTTGACTCTGACCAGAAGCATATTAAAATACATTTATATCCTTGATTTACCAATAATAGAAACGGGTATCCTTTTTCATTTTACAATTACATGAATTTTTGATTCTTGTTTGTTCTTTTGTGATTTGCTTTTTATTTAAGCTGTTGTTGCTGTTTAATAAATAAGCCCTGTTTGATTCTTTTGTGACCCCATGGGCTATCACCTGCCAGGTTCATCTGTCCTTGGGATTTCCCAGACAAGAAAACTGGAGCTATATTTTTTTTAAGGAATGCTGACCAAAATCTTAGTACAGCTGCCATTTATTTAATAAGGGTTTACCATTTTGCTAGAAATGGAGATAGAAAAATAAATTTCATATTCTTTTTCCTAAAAGAGGTTGCATTCTTATTCAAATTAATAAGCTTTGGATTGTGCCAGGATTCTGGAAAATACAATCCAGTATTTTCTTTATAAAGTCTTTATATTTAAGTTTCAGAAATTATTATGAGATTAGCAAACACAAGAATCTAAAAACTGAGTTGAAATACAGATGTGTTGACAAGTAATTAGCTAAGTATAAAGGGTAAAACAAAAGTACACAAAGGACAAACAAAAATATAAGGGTAAAATAAACAAAAGAACAGTGAAGGAAGCATAAATCAACTACCAATGGGACAGAATGATTGATAAAATAATATGCACAGGTATCTTAAGTTTCGTGATGGCAAGAAGACAATACTCAAAGGCAAAGCGATTCTGAGAGGGATTAGTTGAGTGGTAAAGCTTTACTTGGATTGAAAGTATTCTGGTAAAATGGAATGTGCTACCTTCTGATTCTAGATGAATTGGATTTTTTTTTTAATCTTGTGTCTAATTTCTTTCCCCTTCTATTAATGGTTGTTAAATACTTAGAGTAGTTTCTCCCACCATAGATGAACTGCAAAACACAGGCTAGGCAATACTACATGATGCAAGAAAATACAATTTTTTCCCAGAGATCAAAATAAAACCTAGGACAGAGAAAGAGGATGATACTTTTTTCACTAAGGTTTTATGTAAACTTACAAGCATAGGCTATCTGGATGTTAAATAGTGGGCAAAATTGTCTTCACATGGAGATATCTTAATAGATTATGCCAGAAAAAAAGAAAATCAGGAAAACAGAGAGGGACATTCATGATAATATCCTTTGATTCCCTATATCCAACTATCCCTTGGCTTTTTCAATTGCACAAGTCAATATATTACCATCTCTGTTTAGCTATTTTGAATTTGGTTTATGCCACTAGGCATTCAGATACTATAAATTAATGAAACTTTCTCCTCCCCTCCTTTTAAATTTTTTCCCACAGATCATGTAACATGTCTTGGAACAATTTTAAGGAAAACGTTCATAAAAAAAGATATATTTTACCTGAAATACATTTGTATGTAGAGCAATCTGTGAAGTGTTTTAAAACATGCTAGATTATCTAGCATGTCATCAAAGTTTTCTCCACCCTAATTAGCTGAGGGAAAATTCTGTGAAACATTCATTTCTATTTTTCAAAAGAGTTTCCAGGATAATAGCCTGATTGTGTAGTATTTCTTTGAAAATATTTCAGACCATTATTAGAGCAATATCAATTCTGTTGCAAAAATCAGTGTTCTGGCAGTGCTTTTAAGTCACAAATTGCTTTTCTATACATTCTGTCAAACACTCTACGTTACATTTCAAGTTTGGAAACTCTGCAGACAGGAACTTTAGCAAAATTATCTCATCATCATTTGTCATTTGGGAAAATTGTAAAGGTATGCAAAAAATTAGAGCTGATTGTTGGAAAAAGTGAATAAATTGTAATTTGTACAAAATTTAATTGCTTATAATGTTCTGCTTTATTGACAGGAGAAATTCTGGTTAAATTATAAATGAAACAATATTTGAAATATATACAATTTATATATTTTCTGATAAATTATAAAAATAATAAGAGTGTTTCAAAGACAATCTACTTATACACATATACATGATTTGCACAATGCTTATTCCTCTTAGGAATAATGAACCAAGATGGATTTCTTACAAATAGAATTTTGAGGCCCCTAGCCTTGTTTCACAATATAGACGTACTGATCTTGTTTGGCCATGTTGATCATCTTTGAAAGGCATCTCCCAGGTGACTCTAAAACAGTAAAACCATTAGAAACATCTCCCCTAGAGCTGTCTGGTATTGATTTTTCTTCTTCAGCTGAGACATGAATCAATAACACTTCTTTGACAATCATCACTACTAAAGTGGGGTCACATTGTATCCCAACACTTCCTAGTATAAATCAGAGATATCATTGAAAAAGCCATGTTTTAACTCATCACAAGTTTTTTTTTTTTTTTTTGACATTAATAAGGAGTACTAATAGGTCTAGTATGTATGACACACCATATTCCTTTGAAGTGTAGTTTTATTCTTATCAAGGACTTTTGTCTAGGCCACTGATTCCTTTTAGATTGACTGCTACCTTGAAAAATAAGTAACAGCTATAGAATAATCAGTGTAGAAAATTAAGAGCAATCAAGGTGTATCAAATAATATATGAAGTGTGTATATATATCTTAAATATCATGGAAAAATGCACATATGTGTATTCCTCATGTCATAAATCAGAATAACTATTGTAGTTGTTTAGTTGCTAAATTGTGTCTGACTATTTTGTAACCCCATGACTGTAGTCCATCAGTTTCCATTGTCCATGGGATCGCCTAGGCAAGAATCCTGGAGTGGGTTGCCATTTCCTTCTCAGGGGATCTTCCTGACCCATGGATAGAACCCATGTCTCCTGCATTTCTTTCATTGCACACAGATTCTTTACCATTGAGCCATACCAACATGTATGATAATATCAATATTTTTAGTGATATGGGAAGTGATTATTAAGGATAATGGTTGGACTCAAGGGAAAAGAAGTTGTAAAAGTTTTTGGAAACCAATGCAATTGAGTCATTGCAAATTTTGCCTAAAATTTTAATTCTTATCATATCCCTTGATAAGTTACTTCACTCATTTTACTCTATATTATACCAAAGTTTTCATATATACAGCAGTGATGATATCTTCACTGGGAGTATTAAAAGTTGCTCTATAAGGATATGCATCTAGTTAAAAAGCAATACGCTTATCTTTCTTAATTTGTTTTTGTAATAAATACTTGACTTTATAAAATTAAAGCTTTACATATGGAAGATTATTTGTGCTTTCTCAGGCTAGAGCGCAGGAATCTTAAATTTTGCTATTATTGATTAAATTAATATGAATATTTTTACTAGAATAAATAGAATTTACTAAAAACTCTTATAAGTGGATTTTAGATGTTTGACTTTATGTTATTGTGAAATGTACCTAAGGAATATAAGAATTCACACAGACACATACAAGGTAATATATCTTTAAGATAGCGTTTATATATATATATATATACTGATTTATATGTATTACAGGTATATTGCTTTGGATTTTCTGTTTGAGAGAACTCAAAAATTCTTAGTGAAACAGCAAGATAAAACACATGCATAGTGATTTTCTAAGTTATCTGTATTAATTTTTTTTATCACTTTCCCATTTATATGTAAACTTTATAGATGCCTTTTCAAGATGACAGTTTTTGTTATTTTTTTGCCAGTATCTATTAGCAATGTGTATTATGTACATTAACACATTAGAATTCTTATTTAATATAATTTATTTCATGTGTCACATATATACATAGTAAAATATGAATGGTAATTATACATATATATATACATATATATGCACACTACATATACACACATATTCCAGATAGGAATAGGAGCTGTTTGTACTCTCAGTTATTATTTTTGTGTCTGTGTTTTAAATTGTGATTATTCTTACACGGAATATATTCAGTTTTATTTTCAACAATATTTTTGTTAAAGTGCTAAGATGTGTTTTAAGTATTGTTTCAATGTTTATGCAGTGTTTTACATCCATACCTTTCATATATATACACATGTATATTATGTGTACATTATAATGTGTTAAATTATTCACAAACAAACATTTCTGTGTTGCTATCTTAAATATCACTGTTTCATTCTATCTTCTCTCTGCTAATAAGTGTGGATATTATATAAGACTGTTAATAAATGTTAAGTAAGATTGGTTAACTTAAATAGAAACAATATTAGCTGCATGTACACATGCATACAAACTAATATAAATACTTTTGGAAAAGACTTAATTTTCCATTTGTAAAACTTCACCATATCTCAAAATGGTCATAATAGTACCACAGGAAGCTACATCCTATTTACCTAATGTAATTTAAATTTAAAAATCACATAATGAATAATTTTTAAAAGTCACATAGAAACATCCGTTAAGATGTTCTCTTTAAAGAAGAAAGGGTGTTATTATTTTCCTTATAGTCCCTCTTTATTAGTTTAGTCTAAAAATAGCCAGTGACTTGTTTTTCATTATGTGCAATGTCAAAGTGAACTGCCAATTTTGCGGGTGAAATGAATAGCTGCTTTGTTCAAAAATACTCTGGCAATCAGCTATGCATTCTGCCAAACCAGCATGCTGACCACCTACTTGGCTTGAGTCAGATGGCTATTTGGAAAGCTTTTAGTCATTTTCTCTTTATGTGATGTAACTGCCCACTTTTCAGCATGACTCATTTATCATTTTATGCCAAAAACAGGATTATCTTGTATTTTTTCTTATCTTTCTGGAGAGTCTGACATGACTTTAGTGTCAGTGTATTTCTTACTAGAAAAGAACGCATGCGATATTTTGAAAACTGACTGAACTTGACAGCATGAAAATTGACACTCAGAATACGTAATTTTCTAACCTTGCCTTGTGAGACATAAGTGTGTTTACTTTCAGGACCTGGAAACTTAAAGCGTTGTATGTAATACCACCTAAAACTGCTTTTTAAATTCTTCAAAGTAAAATATAGAGAAATTAGGTCCATCTGGAGTTACAGGATATGGAGAAAACTTGATAAGCACAGTTGCCATAAGCACTACAGAGACATGTCCTTTGCAATGTTTAATAAATCCTAGTAATTAGTTTAATATCACTCATAATTTGGAAATTGAAAACCCAATGATTAACTATGAAGAAAATGTTATTGTGTAGTCAGCTAAGTTGTGTCTGACTCTTTGTGACCACATGGACTGTAGCCCACCGTGATCCTCTATCCACTGAATTTTCCTGGCAAGAATACTGGAATGGGTTGGCTTTCTTTCTCCAGAGGATCTTCCCTACCCAGGGATTGAACTCAGGATTCCAGCATTCGCAGATGGATTTTTACCACTGACCTACTAATCTGTAAAACATAAAGAGAATGTAGTAAGAGCAAAACTAAAGTTATATTATAGAAAAGCGCTTCAGCAAAGAGGAGAGATACTACGAAAATGTCACGTACTCATAAACAGATAGCCTCTCCCACTCCATTCACTATGCAGTCATCCTGTTTTCCCTCCAACCATTCTACTAGTCTCTCCTAGCAACATCTTTGTTTCAAATTACTCTGTGTTAACTTAATTAGCAAACAAGAGGCTTAGCAGCCAACTCAATGTGTGGTTGAGAAATTCCTCACTGGCATCTGATGCAGGATCACACAACAAGGATGATATGGAGGAGAGAAATGACGAGTGCCTGTGTGTGCGCTGAGCTGGGCAGTCAGGGACTGTGACGCCATGGGCTGTAGCCAACCAGGCTCTTCTGTCCATGGAATTTTACATGCAAGAATACTGGAATGGGTTGCTATTTCCTACTCCAGGGTATCTTCCCAACCCAGGGATCAAAACTGGGTGACCAGTATCTCCTGCATTGGCAGGTAGACTTTTACCACTATGCCACCATGTGAAGAAAATACATCTGCTCATATAAGTACAATTTGTGTCAAGAAATTTGCTCCAAGAGATCTGGAGGGCAGATATTAAAAAAAAAAAAAATCAGTTTCAGTATCTTCGTAAGGCAGGATGCAGCATCCAGAAGTTCAGGCAGTTCTAACCATATGTACTTTAACATCAATATTAAGCCTATACCATGATTTTTTTTTTTTAAGAATTGAATTAATTGTGGGCTTAATTGTCCTTTCCACAATGCCTGTTGTGAAACACAGTTCAGTTCAGTTCAGTCACTCAGTCCTGTCTAACTCTTTGCGACCCATGAATTGCAGCACCCCAGGCCTCCCTGTCCATCACCAACTCCCAGAGTTCACTCAGACTCACACCCATCGAGTCCATGATGCCATCCAGCCATCTCATTCTCGGCCATCCCCTTCTTCTCCTGCCCCCAACCCCTCTCAGCATCAGAGTCTTTTCCAATGAGTCAACTCTTCGCATGAGATGGCCAAAGTACTGGTTTCAGCTTTAGCATCATTTCTTCCAAAGAAATCCCAGGGCTGATCTCCTTCAGAATGGACTGGTTGGATCTCCTTGCAGTCCAAGGGACTCTCAAGAGTCTTCTCCAACACCACAGGTCGAAAGCATCAGTTCTTCGGCCCTCAGCCTTCTTCACAGTCCAACTCTCACATCCATACATGACTACTGGAAAAATCATAGCTTTGACTAGATGGACCTTAGTTGGCAAAGTAATGTCTCTGCTTTTGAATATGCTATCTAGGTTGGTCATAGCTTTTCTTCCAAGGAGTAAGTGTCTTTTGATTTCATGGCTGCAATCACCATCTATAGTGATTTTGGAGCCCAGAAAAATAAAGTCTGACACTGTTTCTACTGTTTCCCCATCTATTTGCCATGGAGTGATGGGATCGCATGCCATGATCTTTGTTTTCTGAATGTTGAGCTTTAAGCCAAATTTTTCACTCTCTTCTTTCACTTTCATCAAGAGGCTTTTTAGTTCCTCTTCACTTTCTGCCATAAGGGTGGTGTCATCTGCATATCTGAGGTTATTGATATTTCTCCCAGCGATCTTCATTCCAGCTTGTGTTTCTTCCAGTCCAGCATTTCTCATGATGTATTCTGCATATAAGTTAAATAAGCAGGGTGACAATATACAGCCTTGACATACTCCTTTTCCTATTTGAAACCAGTCTGTTGTTCCATTTCCAGTTCGAACTGTTGCTTCCTGACCTGCATAGATTTCTCAAGAGGCAGGTTAGGTGGTCTGGTACTCCCATCTGTCTCAGAATTTTCCACAGTTTATTGTGATCCACACAGTCAAAGGCTTTGGCATAGTCAATAAAGCAGAAATAGATGTTTTTTTGGAACTCTCTTGCTTTTTCCATGATCCAGCAGATGTTGGGAATTTGACCTCTGGTTCCTCTACATTTTCTAAAACTAGCTTGAACATCAGGAAGTTCACAGTTCACGTTTTGCTGAAGCCTGGCTTGGAGAATTTTGAGCATTACTTTACTATCTTGTGAGATGAGTGCAGTTGTGCGACAGTTTGAGCATTCTTTGGCATTGCCTTTCTTTGGGATTGGAATGAAAACTGACCTTTTGCAGTCCTGTGGCCACTGCTGACTTTTCCAAATTTATAGGCATATTGAGTGCAGCACTTTCACAGCATCATCTTTCAGGATTTGAAATAGCTCAACTGGAATTCCATCACGTCCACTAGCTTTGTTCATAGTGATGCTTTCTAAGGCCCACATGACTTCACATTCCAGGATGTCTGGCTCTAGATGAGTGATCACACCATTGTGATTATCTGTGTCGTGAAGATCTTTTTTTGTACAGTTCTTCTGTGTATTCTTGCCACCTCTTCTTAATATCTTTTGCTTTTGTTAGGTCCAGACCATTTCTGTCCTTTATCGAGCCCATCTTTGCATGAAATGTTCCCTTGGTATCTCTAATTTTCTTGAAACACAGACAATGTCAAAAACATGACATGTTATGTTGAAGCCCGTTACGTATGTTATTGAATGAGAAAATGAATTGAAAGAAGAAAAGGCCCTGACTGCTTGGCTTCTAACTTTATCTTTCATTCCTACAAGCTATATGACTTGGACAAACAATTTAGACTGTTTTAACTTATCCTTTGCTAACTTAAAGATCATATGCTTAGCTCACAAGATTGATGTAGTTGTTAATAGATAATGTATATAAACTGCTTAATAATAAAGAGCTTAACTTGGCTTACAATGAAATACTCAGCCAGTAGTATCTATTTGATTATTTAATAATAAAGGATTATCAATTAATTAGTGATAATTTTAATATTAATATTGGCATGAAATCTTTTTATCCTTGCTAAGTTAAAAATTGCTTTTGTCAACATAGTCAAAATATTTTGACTAATGTGAGTATCCAATGAAGTTTAGCAAAAAGGAAATTTCTGCAAACTCATAGAATTTTGGTCTAGCCCAAGATTTAACATCTAAGAATAAAAATCCTTATTTTAATAACTTGGAGAATCTTGAATAGGGCAAATCTATAAATTCTTTATAAATTCAAGTAGATGATTAAGGGACAAGTGACTAAACCCCATATGTTGTAAATATTGTATAAGATTATATAGTCTATATTCAGTATTTGGAACTTTTTATAGGAAAGTATGTAACCTAGTGTGTGTGATCAGTTGGAGTTTTATCAGTGAAATGTTTGTAAATTACAAGGAAGCAAAAAACATAACTCCTATAGACATACTCAAGGGTCAAATTGTTTCTTCACTTGTGAAAAAGAATTTTGCAGAGAACAAAATGTCCAATTTGAGTCAAAATAATTTTTGTTAAGCCGTCTCTGTAACACTGATTAAATTTTGCTTGCAATATTATGTAACAGCTAAGATTATGATCTTGTGAAAGTCACTGTTATGTCCAACTCTTTGCAGCCCCATGAACTGTAGCCTGCCAGGCTCTTCTGTCCATGGAATTTTCCAGACAAGAATATTGGAGTGGGTTTCCATATCCAGGGAAATACTCTGAGCCCAGAGATCAAACCAGGTCTCCCTCATTGCAGGTGGATTCTTTACCATTTGAATCACCAAGAAGCCCAAGAAAGCTAGAGTGGGTAGCCTATCCCTTCTCAAGGAGATATTCCCAACCAAGAATTTAACTGGGATTTCCTGCATTACAGAGGAATTCTTCACCATCTGAGCTACAAGGGAAGCCCTAATGTGTCCACATACCTTTTGAGAAAATTTAAGAGCTATAGAGTGAGTCATATCCAGGTTCTATATCCTTGGAACTACAGCTACTGGATATGCCTACAAAGCACACACCAGCAGGCACATGCACCCATATGCACATGTGCACATTTATAAATAAGCATCATTAAAATATAATGAAGCCTTGGTCCACTGTACCCATTGTTATATGAAACTTCAGGTGAAATTATAAAAGAGAAGCCAATTTTATACATTCAAATGGACTGCATTTTTGTATTGTTTATTTGTACTCACGGACATTACTGCTTTGCAGTATCATAAGTTAATATAGAACTCAGAAGTCTTCCCTAATGTATATATTAGTTTTAATACATTTAAGCCATTTTCCAGAATGACCAAGGAATGCCTCTTTGCCATAAGTTCTTTTATTACTCTATACCGTGCCTCCCAGCTTGTCAAGAAACAAGCTTAGTACAGACTATATTTTCTAACATATGAGTTGATGGTTAGGGAATATAAAATTCCCATGAAACTACCCCTACAACCATGCATTGGCAAACTAGCTTCTAGAAGCCATTAAACTCATATAATAAATCTGGCCATAGAAAATCTATATAGGAATTGATGGAACGCACAGAATGAATTATGTATCACTGGACTGCTGAATGGCAAAGAAAGAATGGTCACTCAGATGCACATTGTATAGAGAAGAAATATATATTTTTATGTTAACCTGTGTATCCTCAATATTAAGCAACTGAAGTGGTCACAGAATATGAAAGATTAAATAACATTATTGTTTAATCAATTCAAGGGAATCATTAGAATTCATAGTTGTAGAAATAATTACTTGTTTGGATAAAAAGGTACTAATTTTATAAATATATTATTGGAAATATATAAAGTATATTAATATTTATGTTACATGTAACTAAAGTGATAATCATTGGACTATTAGAAATAAAACTTGGCTTATACTTACAATGGGAGTTTTTGTGGTGGCTCAGATGGTAAAAATTCTGCCTGCAGTTCTGGAGACCTGGATTCTATCCCTAGGTTGGGATGATTCCCTGGAGAAGGGAATGGTTACCCACTCCAATATTCTTGCTTGGAGAATTCCATGGACAGATGACCCTGGTGAGCTACAGTCCATGTGATTGCAAAGAGTCAGACATGATGGCACAACTAACACTTTCACTTTTATAGTTACAATGAGCTCAGCTCAGCTCAGCTAGTGAGTTTTAGTTATAAAAAAATGCATATTTAATTGCAGACGTGCATACACATATTTGGATTAAAATTGCAATTAATAACATCACATTGGAGAAGGCAATGGCATCCCACTCCAGTATTCTTGCCTGGAAAATCCCATGGACGGAGGAGCCTGTTGGGCTGCAGTCCATGGGGTTGCTAAGAGTCAGACACGACTGAGCAACTTCAGTTTCACTTTTCACTTTCATGCATTGGAGGAGGAAACGGCAACCCACTCCAGTATTCTTGCCTGGAGAATCCCAGGGACAGGGGAGCCTGGTGGACTGCCGTCTGTGGGGTTGCACAGAGTCAGACACGGCTGAAGTGACTTAGCAGCAATGCAAATATGCTAATTATTCTTTTTAAAGTTTCAGCCTATATAATTTTAGAAGTATGCATTTATTTATTATAAAAATTTCCTAGAGTATACATTTTGTCTGAGATTGTTATGGGAATTAGAGATCTTAATGAAGGAATTAGCCTGGTTGTACATGCCAATCACTTCCAGACTGCCTGGTGACCTGAAAAATTAATCTCAATCATTCAATCATTTTAACTCTGTATTTCATTATGAAAGATAGAAAGATTTACCTACAAGATATTGGTTGAGCAGAGTCAGAAATGTCCAAACTTTCACAAGCAATGGAACTTATTAAGAAAAATTTATTGGAGTATTGTTGATTTACAATATTGTATTAGTTTCTACAGTACAGTAAAGTAAATCAGTTATGCATGTGCATATATCCACTCTTTTTTAGATTATCTTCCTATATACATCATTACAGAGTACTGAGTAGGATTCCCTGTGTTTTACAGTAAGTCCTTGTTAGTTAGTTAGGTAGTTAGTTTAGGTACAGTGCTGTGTATATGTCAATCCCAATCTCGCAATTTACCCCTTACCCCTTATTCTCTGGTAAATATAAGTTTGTTTCCTGCATCTGTAACTCTGTTTCTGTTTTATAGGTAAGGTTATTTGTAAACTTTTTTAAGATTCTGCATATAAGCAAAAGCATGTGATATCTTTCTCTGTCTTACTTACTTCACTCAATATGACAATCTCTAGGTCCATCCATGTCACTGCAAATGACTGAGTAATATTCCACTGTATATATATATATATACATATATATATGCACCACATCTTCTTTATCCATTCCTCTGTCAATGGATATTGAGGTTGTTTCCATCTGCTGGCTCTTGTAAATAGTGCTGAAATGAACATTGGAGTGTATATATCTTTTCAAATTATGATTTTCTCTGACAAAGAAGACATACTGATGACAAAAAAGGATATGAAAAGATATTCAACATTACTAATAATTAGAGAAATGCAAATCAAAACTATAATAAAGTACCACCTCATAGAAGTCAGAGTGCTCCACCAAATATTTACAACAATAAATGCTGGAAAAGGTGTGAAGAAAAGGGAACCCTCCTGCACTCTCAGTAGGAATATAAATTGGTATAGCCACTATGGAAAAGAGTATGGAGGTTCCTTAAAACAACTAAAAACAGAGCTACCATCAGTAATCCCCCTCCTGGGCATATACCAGATAATGTTTTCTATTAATGAATTGATATATCCTTATACAGAGGGAGAAGAAAATCATTTGCTAGTCATTTTAAGTGAATTTATTTGAATTCTCAAGGTGCTAATGAGAAAGACATTTTTTTGATTATCAAAACCTAAAGAATAAGAAAAGTGTTTTAAATTTAAGAGACATTCAGATAACACATAAGAGAGAAACTTAATCTAGTTAAACTGAGCTGGCTCTATTATTGGAGAGAATAAAGATAACTAAGGAAAAAAAGTCCTATTCTGGAAGTAGGATGAGTTTAGTAAAATAAGTAAACCAACATTGATTAAACGGTTAAATTAAACTTAAGGTCAAACAATCACTATGTATAAATTTGAGTTTCAAATATGATATGACATTGTAACACAGTTTTCTCTGGGTAAGTAATTGCATATTTTTTTAAATTTTAAAGTCTTTTTTTAAGTTAAAAATTGAACTTACAAAAAAATGTAGCCTATCTTCTCTTCATTTTACTGTAAAGTTGATGGAATATCTTCCTTTCATAAACTCTTCTTTGCAAATTCACATGAAAATAGATGATGAAAGTGCTTACGTAAATCTCCATCTACATGGTGACCTTTACTTTACAGAACCTAGTATTTCCCAAAAATTTTATCTAAGGGCACCTATTTTTTATGTCATTGTATTACCATCCTCTTGTACTGGAAATATGTAATATAAAAGGTTTAAAGCTAGAGGTATAAAAAGTAACAGAAATATCTTTAAAGGACATAAGATTAAAAAACAGGAATCTAAGTAAATAAGAATAAAAAACATTTACATACAATGCCATTAAGGTAGATGGGAGCTTTGATGGAAATTTTAGCGGTCCTGTGTATCTGCTGGCCAGAGTCCCTAGGGGTAGAGATCATTTTAGCTCCTTAGCATTGTAGCACTTAAGAATACTTTTTGTTTTGTCCAGAAAACTTTAACTCTACCTTCCCCCATATATCTAACACATGCTTATTAAAGTAAGTTGACCAGTTACAGAAGCACATGGATCTCAGTGTTGATTTGCAGTTAAATGTATGTGATGAGTTGTACTCAAATATTCTAAAAGTAAACAGACTTTCTTGATCATACGCTAAATAACAACATAATGAGTATCAATTAATCATGCACAAATATTTTTTTCCTTAAGATCAAGTCAACATGAACAAATGGTATTTGTTGTGGACTTTGAGGGCATCCAGTGAAGTGAAATAAGTCAGGACAATGACAAATACCACATGATCTCATGTATTTATGGACTCTAAAAGCAAACAGTGAATATAAAACAAACTCTTAGATACAAAGAATAGATTATATATATGTACATATATCTGTACACATACACACATATAAATATTTAATTTATGTCATTTGTTTCTAACATATAAAATATGTTTTTATAATTTACAGTTAAAGCATATTTTCAAGAAAAGAAGATATCTTGTTAGTTTTCCTCAAACGGAATTGAGATGTAATATCAAGGATCCACAATTTATCTTTCAAATGTGATTCAAAAATTACTCTGGATTACTAAGCATTTATGAGATAGAAAAGCAGAACAATAACGGAGATGCAGAGATTTCAGAGACAGAAAGAACTAGACTAAAATCACGATTTGCCACTTAATGTCAAGGAAGAAACTAGTCTCAGTTTTCTCCACTCTTAGATTGAAACAATAGTGCATAATTACTTATAGAAGGGAATTGGTAAGCTACCCATTGTTTGTTGCCTTTCCTCAACATCCATTCTTTTATTGTTAGAGAAACAGAAAATTGTATATCCAGGAGAAGCTGAGGAATCTCAAGGGGAATCAGTAACTTTTATTTCTCTGCTCTAGGTCTCTGTACCTTATCAACCTTCTCCACCTCTGATTCTCAGGCTGACTGCATTCTTTGTAAGCTTAATGCAGAATACTCTCAATCTCATAGTCTGTACTTGTTTAGCCTTCAGGATCCAGAAAGATCCAGAACTGACATTTTTCTTATTTAAAATAGCTGTGATCAAATGCCTTCAAATTTCTGTGTCAATTCCTTCTATTCTGTTCTATTCCTATAATTCAATGTGTCTCTAGAAGAGAAAACACATCTCTCTCGTTGAAGACATCTCTACCCCAGTGTTTTTCCTTTATTATTGTTGAATCTTTCACAGTCATTACTTACTCTTGAATAGAATTGTCTGCAGGTGAAAACAGAATTGGCAAATCTATAGTTTTCTGTATAGGTCAAAAAGTGAGGAAAAGGAGTAACTCCATGTTTCCAAATAAATGCTTTCCTTATGTAACTCCAAAGGAAAATTATGTATATAGATATACATGTGTATATATATGTGTACACATACATATGTTTACATGTATTTTTGGTAATAAATGTTTTATGAAAGCCTACACATCAAGATTGCTGTAATGGATTTAAACATGAAATGTGACAAGATTCAAGTATCTTATTTTACATTTACATTATGATTATTTGAAAAAAATCCCCAGAAACATGTTGCTAAATGTGTCTTTAAATAGAGTAGAAGTGTATTTTTGCTGAAACATTTGTGCTTTGGTTAATTTTCATAAGCCTCACAAGTGTGAGGAGGACAGGCTGGAAAGCTCTGGTGGCAGGTGCTTTGCCACCTGCCTCCCTGTAATATATGGCTAGCAATAAAGCTAATGCTTTCCTCACTCACTGATCACCATTCACAGAATGACTGAAACTTTGGATGTGGTACAATATTTAAAAGATGGCATTTCAGATTCATGAATGCTTTTTCTGAGAGCCCAACAGTTTTTGAAACTACCCTTTCTCAGTTCCTGTATATCAGAAAAGAGAAATATATCTCATTGGGTAATAGTAATCATTTAAATACAGTGTGTTAAAATAGTATGTCCATACCTTATACACTTTTATTGCACATATAGACACACAGTCACATTTGCATGCATACATGGGACAATTTGCCAGACAATATTCCTAAGGCTTGTGATATATCAATGAATAAGATGAAAAAAAAATCACACGGTGGCTTTTTATTTAGAATAGCTATCATTTTCTTACCCAATTAAATAATTTTCATTTTATATTTGAAAACACTAAGGCATAAGGATAGAAAGGAATCAGAGCCAGATCAGATGGTAAATGACAGGGTGTGATTCAGACAGTTTTATTTGACTCTAGAACTTGATAACTAATTGCTGTATCACAAACTGTAGATTTATATGAATCAAACTAATCATGAGCTATTTAACCTTCCTTTAAAAGTTTCCTCATTCATGAATGGAGAAGTAAAACGTTGCAGAAATATTTTGAAAAATTCAAATTATATGCAAATTATCTGGCACAATAAACTGTCCAGTGAATTTTAGCCATTATTTTTTTCTCTTTTGATTCTAAGTGATCATCACAGATGGCAAATAGCTTTCCTCTTGAGTGCTAACCTTTATCAGTAGTAGTAGCTGGAAAGACAAGTTGAACCCTCTGTATTGGTAAGAGTGTCCAGATAAAGTATGGATGCCTTCTATGATCAGAGATAGGGGAATATATTTTTCATTCCTCTGATAAATGCTAAGATCAACAACTGCAAATTCAGTTACTTATTTTGCCTTGAATTTCCCACTACTAGCTTTGTGACCTTAGGAAAATGAAGGATTTCTATTCACATGTAAAAGGGAAAGGAAATAGTAGCAATTTCATAGGGTTATTATGAAATACAAATGAGATTAAAGTCATAAAATTACAAGTTGAACCTTCATATTTTATTTCATTATTCCTCAAACTGAGGTAAAAAGAGGCAAGTTGAAAGCAAAATCTGGAAAGCACAATGATGAGAGCTTTGAAAATTGGAAATTTGGAAAGCACAGCAAAGTTTTAAAAAATTGGAAGGGGAGAGAGTGTTTTAACTGATTCAAAATCATGAATCACATCTATCAGGTATACAGTTAAAAGTAAAGGGAAAAATAACATCAACATATACTCAATAGAGTCCCCTTGAAAAGCTTAAATATTTTCAGAGCTCTACTGGTGGATGTGAATTGGAACTAAAAAATAGGGATAGGGGATATACGTGAAATATTTTATTTACTACCAAGGCTCTCACTTCCTTTATTCATTGTAATATCAGGAAAGGGAAGCACTAGAGGTAAAATTAGGGATTTCTGGACCTGGGAACTCTGAGGTTAGTGGGTGGCAGAAGAAATGTATGGAAATATGGAGACTAAGAGAATATACAGATCTTGAGAAACCTATATTAAGTGAATATACAGGTCTTGAGAAACTTGTATCCAGGTCAGGAAGCAACAATAGAACTGGACATGGAACAACAGACTGGTTCCAAATAGGAAAAGGAGTACGTCAAGGCTGTATATTGTCACCCTGCTTATTTAACTTATATGCAGAATACATCATGAGAAACGCTGGGCTGGAAGAAGCACAAGCTGGAATCAAGATTGCCGGGAGAAATATCAATAACTTCAGATACGCAGATGACACCACCTTTATGGCAGAAAGTGAAGGAGAACTAAAGAACCTCTTGATGAAAGTAAAAGAAGAGAGTGAAAAAGTTGGCTTAAAGCCCAACATTCAGAAAATTAAAATCATAGCATCCAGTCACATCCCTTCATGGCAAATAGATAGGGAAACAGTGGAATCAGTGGCTGACTTGATTTTTTGGGCTCCAACATCACTGCAGACAGTGAGTACAGCCATGAAATTAAAAGACACTTACTCCTTGGAAGGAAAGTTATGACCAACCTAGACAGCGTATTAAAAAGCAAAGACATTACCGTGTCAACAAAGGTCCCTCTAGTCAAGGCTACGGTTTTTCTAGTAGTCATGTATGGATGTGAGATTGGACTATAAAGAAAGCGGAGCACCGAAGAATTGGTGCTTTTGAACTGTGGTGTTGGAGAAGACTCTTGAGAGTTCTTGGACTGAAAGGAGATCCAACAGTCCATTCTAAAGGAGATCAGTCCTGAGTGTTCTTTGCAAGGACTGATTTTGAAGCTAAAACTCCAGGAATTTGGCTACCTGATGTGAAGAGCTGACTCATTTGAAAAAACCCTGATGCTGGGAAAGATTACAGGCAGGAGGAGAAGGGGACGACAGAGGATGATATGGTTGAATGGCATCACCGAATCAATGGACATGAGTTTGGGTAAACTCCGGGAGTTGGTGATGGATAGGAAGGCCTGATGTACTGCAGTTCATGGGGTTGCAAACAGTCAGACACGACTGAGCGACTGAACTTAACTGAAGTGAATATACACACTCTAAATATTGAGATTTTTAATATTCTTCCCTTTGAGTCTCCAAGATCCTCAGTCAGAACTGTAGTCTTCTAAAAGGAGAATGAACGGTTCTTCTCTAGTGCATGTGATATTAAATAAAAAATTAAAAGAAAAGAAAGAATATGAATCTATTGTCAGTGAACAGCACAGATAACCAATTCCGTGAGAGTTTTCAGCAATGCATTGTGAAACATGGTCAGAAAACCAAAGATCACCATAGTTTTGATCAAAGATTTTATCATAAAATATATAGAAAATCTGTCATAGGGAGGAAAGACAGGTTTGTGCAGGAACAAAAAATTTAAACTATCATTAATATGATCAAAGAAAAAATGATGCAGATGAAATCAAACTGAGAATTACAAAAGTGATTACTCAAAGGACAGAATTGGTTTTGTATATTAAAAATCTATAGTCAACAACAACAAGAAAATTTGGATAAACTTTAGAATTTGAGGAAATATATTATAAAATAGAGTGATAAAAAAATGAAAGGATCAGAGAAGAATCTTAGAGCAAGAAATTATCAAAGGAATAATTCAATAATATTTTCCAGAATTGAAAAGTGTTATATACAGATCAAAAGAGTTTATACACCACAAAAAATTTTTAATCGATTATCTTATATACCTGAGCATATTGCAGCCTATAAAGGTATATGCAAAGTTTTCAGTAATGTTAGTGATGATTTTTTGAAAATTGAAACATATGAATTTTATTTCCAGCAAAAGTAATGTTTTATATAAATCACCTACAAGTAGCATTCACAGGACATTAATGGAAACAAAAAAGGCAATATAATTATATCAGGAATTGAAGAGGATGGAAAGTTTTCTCTATGTAATAGAGTAGAAGATAGAGATACATTTTTATTTTCTAATGTTAATTTCATGTCTAAAGCTAAACACTGAAAAATCAAGAAGCAGCAGTATAAGAATAGGCATAAATTTCTTTAAAATGAAGATAAATACATGTAAGCAGCTAAGGAGTTAAATTAGTTACACTAGGGAAGAGGAAATACAGGCAGAATCAGAGGACTCAATATAACTATTCAAATTTGAAATTATCTGCACATATGCTTTTAATCAAAGTACAACATATGAAATGAAGTAACAAATGGCTTTCCATAATATTTTATACATATAAAGACTCTCTAAGTTATCAGATCTTATCATTATTATTGTAATTATTGTTGTCATAATCCTCATTGTGGGCCAATATTCTTAAATACTTCTAAGAGTATGGGCAAATAATCTTAAATAAAAATGACATCAGAAGTAAAATAAATAAGAAATACTGGACACAAATATAAGGAGCAAATAACTAGACAAAGATGCATGGCAATTTTCCTAGAGAAAGCCATGTTTTAATTGAAAACTGAATGATAGGTAAAATTTCTTCAAATGATTGTTCAAAAGGTAAGATAAGGTATATTACTTATACAGAAACCAGAGAGAGTATAACCCATTTAAGTAATTGTTTAAAGTACTATAGTTAAATCATAAGATATAAAATGAGGAAGTATTCATTGAAGAAACAATAGGGAAGAAGACAGAAGCCAGATCCTACATAGACTGAGAAACCATTACATCAGGAGCTGGGAAGTCATTGAAGCAAGATATATGAGGACAGTGAGTTTCTTACAAATACACTAAGAAAGTCTAAAGTAATATGAATAATAAATTAGTAGGTATTGAAACCAATTAGAAGGTTTGTTTTTTTTTTTTAAGAAAATCTATGGTGAGATGACTGACTGTATAGCAATAGCAATAAAGAAGGAGATAAAGCAAACACTTCAAGAAAGAGGGTTCAAGAGTACATAAATCACAAATATTTGGCATGCAAGGGCTTTGGGGATGGGGGAAAGAGGGGAGAAGAGAATTTCAGAGTTTCTGGCTTAGATACCAAGGTGGCTTGTAATATTATTCACAGCATGGGAAAAGCTATAAAAGGAGCATATTTGGACTGTGGGAGAAGGCAGGGGAAAATTAAATTTTGATTTAATTGCACTGTGCTTACAATGCTTCCAGGTAACTCAAATATAAATTGAATTTAGCCAACTAAAACTCCAGAAAAAGTTGTAATGTGTAACATATATTTGAGAGTCATCAGCTTTTGGCTCATGATCAAAACCAAAATAGTGTAGTACCTTTCCCAGAGGGATTCTGTGGAAAAGGGGAAAGAAAAGGAGGATAGGATACTTCTTGGAGAAGTCTAAGAAAAGGCAGGCAGTGGAAAACTAGGCATGAATAATTTCATAGAAGCCAAAGGAAGTCAGTGATCCAAAAAGCAAGCAGTTTTCACTTAATCTTTTAATTTTTTAAAAGTAACATTTTTCAAACTCTTATTATTCATCGAATGTATTTTATATTTTCTATTGTAGCCTGCAGATATATGAGATGTTTGAGAGGAAAATAATCTATATTTTATTCACCTCTCTGCTACAGGTAACTAAAACAATAGAAGATGACTCAATTATTAAATAAATAAATAACTCAGATTAGTACTTTTAAAGATTAATTTTAAATTATTGTTTTATTTAAGAAATATTTACGATGTAGAATCAATTTCATTAGTATTATTAAACCAGTTCAGTTCAGTCTTTCAGTAATGTCCAACTCTTTGTGACCCCATGGACTGCAGCACTCCAGGCTTCCCTGTCCATCAGCTTACTCAAACTCATGTTCATCCAGTCAGTGATGCCATCCAACCATCTCATCCTTTGTCATCCCCTTCTCCTCCTGCCTTCAATCTTTCCCAGCATCAGGGTCTTTTCAAATGAGTCAGTTCTTCGCCTCAGGTGGCCAAAGTATTATTAATTAAATTTGTTTAATACAAATAAGGCACGTGCGTGCTTACTAAGTCATTTCAGTCGTATCTGACTCTATAGCCGGCTATGGGCTATAGTCGGCTAGGTTCCTGTATCCATGGAGTTTTCTAGAAGAGTACTGGAATGGGTTTCCATGACCTCCTTCCAGGGGATCTTTCCGACCCAGTGATTGAATCCACACCTCTCACATCTCCTACATCAGCAGGCAGGTTCTTTATCACTAACACCACCTGGGAGGCCCAAATATAGGCACTTAGACTAAAATCTTCCATGGTTTTTTGTTAAAATATTCTTCAAATTTTCAAAAATTTTGCAAAAATAATCCCTCAGATGTGAAATAGTTTAACCATCAGCTTCCAGGGTGCTTCTGCCTATTATTTGAGCAAGCTTCTCATAATACAGTTTTAAAAAACGCATAAAGCATGTTTATAAATGATTTATTTTGCAGTTTTGAAAAAGAAATCATTACTTAACCTCGAAAGATCATCAAATGAGTAATTAACTAAAATTATTTTTGGTAATTCCCCAAAATTTATGTATGTATGTGAATGTAGATTTATGCAATTTTATCATGTATGGAGATTTGTGTTGCCACCATTGCAATTAAAATGCAAAGTTATTCCATTACCATTAAGATTTCTCTGTGATACCCTTCTATAGTCATACCTTCCCTACTCCTCTCAAGTATCTGTACCCAAGCAAACACTAATTTATTTCCCATCTCTACAATCTTGCCATTTTGAAATGTTCTGTAAATTGAATAATATAACCTGTTACCTTTTGAGATTATTTTCCCTATTAATTGAATGCCCTAGAGAAGCATCCAAGTTGTTAGGTATATCAATATTTCACTCCTTTTTATTGCCAACTAGTTTATTGTGCCATGTACGTATCACATTTTACCTGTTCATCTATTGAGGAAAATTATGGTTGTTGACTATCAAGCAAAATTTCTATGAACAACTGAACAATTATGTGAAATTTTGTGTGTGTGTGTGTGTGGAAATAAGTTTTTATTTTAAGAGTATGTTTAGTTTAGGTTTTTTCTTTTGTTTTTAAAAAGCTGCCAAACTATTTTTCTTTAGTAATTCATTTAGAGTACTTCTTTTATTTCAGCATTTGAAATACTCAACTTCACTGTCTTAACCCCCTGGTTTCAGAGTAGAATTTCACTCGTATTCAAATTGTTTTACGCCCTACCAGTAAGGTGTCTCTTATTTTCTATTGTTTCTCACTATTCCCCCATTGTTGTAAAATGGCCAATTTAATTCAACAGATATTTTTAAATGAAGAAATAGTGTTCTGTTCCTATTTGCTCTGGGCTAAGAGTGAACTCTTTCAGTTAAGGAAACCATGCAAGCATGTGAGTTTACAGCATTTTTAACTGGTTCTTTCACCACTTGTATTCTAAAAATACAGCCCCCAAATCTATGCTAATTTATAAATATGCAAGCCTTTATCTTCTTGGCATAAGGTAAAAGGCAGTGATCTCATGAGACACTTCTTTTTCCATCTCAATGTTTTTTCAAGTGATAAACCAAAACTGTGACTTTTTATCTGGCACTGAACTAACAGTGTGAGTCACAGGAGAGAAAAACTGTAGATGCTTTTGACAGGAAGAGATATGAAATGAATGTACTGATAGAACTTAATGTTATAAGAAATAATGTTACCAGTTTTAAAAAATCAGTTTTTTAAAAGAATTATCTTTGATATTTTTTCTTGATACTCCAACCCATAAGATGAGGCCCTTACCACTAGCATACAATATACAAATACCAATATGACTTCAAAACAATGGTATCATCTTTTAAGTAAAACTCAGCTAATATAAGTAACTCTTATCATTTGAAATTCTTAAAATTAGGCAGGGAAGGTTAGCTTATTAAATTCATAAACTGTGTTTTTAGAATCTGATTCCTTGATTCAAAATATTTAAAAAATAGTTTGATAATGTATATTGAGTGCATATTTTGTGTTTGGCAAAAAAGAACTAAGAGTTTTACAAAAGTTACTGATATAATGATAGCAACAATCATATGATTTATTACAGATAAAAAAATTAAAGCAAAAATAAATTATATAACTCCTTATCTGACCAAGGATGATCAACCTGACAGTGATAGCCAGAAACTGAACCCAGATAGGTTTACTCAGGACCTCAACTCTTATGCCTTACACTCTACAGTCTCTTTAACAAAGATACATGGGCAATTTTTCCATCAGCTTTAATGACTGAAGTTGTAAGTAAAATAAACTTTTATGCAAAAATGAGAATATGTAATATGGGGAAAATTGACTTGAATATTTCTTCCCATTGGCAAATTATTAAGTCATTTATGGCAATATATCATATAATTATTAATTTTGTTTCACCTTGTACTCCCACGGTCTTTCTTTGTTTTAAAGTGTTTGTATTATAAACTATCAGAGCATAAGCAACTGAAAGGTTTCAGGCCACAATGAATAATGATTTTATTTCAGTCTTTAAGAGGTCACTAAAACTGAACAGCACTAAATTACGTTCCTGAAATCACAGTGTCTGTCAACACAACGCATTTTCACAGCTGGTTTTCTCAATTGGAGTTAGATTTGCATTTTGGAAATCATATTAAAGTGCTGGTAAGGGGTAAATTGGGCTTCTTATTTTGATCGAAAATTTTGGAACATAGAAGGAATATGTTGTTTTTTAAGTATATTTTCAAATATTGCTTTTAAAATTGTAATAGTCTCCAAATATATTTACAGACTACAAAAAATATAACAAGTTTCAGATAATAAAAGTGTTAATGTTTATTTTCTCGGAATTTCTAATAAAAATAGAAAAGAATGAAGAAGTTTAAATCTTAATTTAGTAAACCACTAAATAAATACTTGAAGGACTCTTATTTGTTTCTTCCTGTGGGGGAAGAAAATACCTCCTATGATTTTCCCAGTTTCTGATTATCTGCTATCCAATCCTATACAGAGAGAGCACCTTCCCCGTGGTGAAAGAAATTGAGGACAGTCCTTATAATTATACAATGAAAGCTGCAGGTATTTGGGAAAACTGATTTATTGTCAATGGGAAAATGCCATAAGGAGCATACATTCTTCTGAACTGGGACAATACATTGGCTTTCTTTGCTATTTAAAGTTAATTTTGTTGTTAATGTTGTTTAGCTGTTAAGTCGTGTCTGACTCTTTTATGACTGTGAGGTCCGGGCAAAGGGATCCAAGACAGAAAAGCCCCCGTGCGCTGAAAAGGTCCCGGTGGGCGGGGAAACACCCAACCAGGGAGTAAGGGCTAGCCGAGCTCCCTAAAACCGCCCCATGACCCAGAGAGCTTGAACATGCCCGGGCATACCTGAGCATGTCCAGGCGACTTAGGAGGAAAGCCCTAGCACTGACCCCTGCCTGAACAGGAACTAGGGGCGGATCAACATTCCGGAAACCAACCCCATGACCTGGCCCAATCAAGCGCCAACACAGAGCCCTTGGCCACCAACCACCGTTGCAGCTCACACTTTTCACCTTATTTGGAAAGGATCCAGCTTGAGCAACGACCCCAGCTATAAAGCCCCATGCCCATCCCACATACCTGGCAGACTCCCTTTTTTTGCTCGCCTGCCCTGGGGAGTTCTGCCCGAGAGCGACCGCCCAATAAAGGTCTTGATCAACGGTTCCTAGGCATGGTTCTTCTCCCGTGGCATTTCTAACAATGACCCCATGGACTGTAGCCCACCAGGATTCTTTGTCCATGGGATTCTCCAGGCAAGAATATTGGAATAGGTTGGCATTTCCTTCTGTAGGAAATCTTCCTGACCCAATGATCAAATTGGAGTCTCCTGCATTGTAGGCAGATTTTTCACCACTGAGGCCCCTGAAATCCCATATTGGTTTGTTTGTTTGTTTGTTTTTGTTTGCTTAAATTCCATTTCATTAGGGTTGAATGAGAGGATTAGCAAATCCAAAAACATATTTAGAACTATACCATGGTGGTATGCTATAGTTCACAAAGAGAAACCTGCCAGAATCATTTCAGGACCAGATGACAGAAATTTAAGGTGCAATAATTGATATTACTTAAAGAATATCCAGTTCATTAAAAGTATTGTCTGGTGCCTGATCTTTGTGACTCGGTGGTAAAGAATCTGCCTGCAATGCAGGAGACATGTGTTCAATCCCTGAGTTTTTGAAGATCCCCTAGAGAAGGAAATAGTAATCTACTTCAGTATTCTTGCCTGGGAAATCCCTTGGACAGAGGAGCCTGGTAGGATTGTAGTCTATGAAGTCTCAAAAGAGTTGGACATGACTTAGTGAATAAAACAGTAACATTTTCTCCATGAGATTTCCTCTTGGCTAAAGCACTTTCTTTGAAAAGAAAGATAACTGTAAGAATAGTAATATCACTCAGGTAAAGAACCTCTTAACAGTATGATGGAAAGAAAAACCTGAAATGATGATTAAGAGGACAGAATCAGATTGGATGGCACAGAGCCTGGGTGATACACAAACATACACATGTTATGCTGGAGAATGAATTAGTGGGATGTTCATCTTTTGTAGTTGGCCTGAGATCTATCTTAGAGACTAAAATTCCTTCATGATACATGGATTGTTTTGATGATAATAATACATTTCCATGGAGACAACTATTAGTTTCAGAATTGGCCAAGAAAGACATCTGTTTATATATTGTTTTCTGGAAGGTGACACTTTTTGTCTGACTAACCATTGAATTATGGAGAGTGATGCTTTGATTGGGTAACCTATTTCAGTTTCAAAAAGGCTATATATTGAGCTTTAAAACTGGTAAGTACAATTCCCAATAGATGTTTACCTGACAGTGATAGGAAATTAGTTCATCTGGACATATGTCTAACTTGATTCTTTTAAGGATCAGTAAGGAAATGAAATTTACATTGAAACCACCAATTTAAAAATAAAAAATGAAATTATTTTTAGTAAATTTAAATAGGCTCATTATGATTACACTCAACCTTTTCTATCAGTATATTTGGAAAATAATTGTGTTGACATTAAGATTTAAGAAAATTAAGTTAATCAATTCTTCATAAGTGATTAGAATTCTATCTGGCATACAAAAATGCTTAATAAATATCAGTTATTATTTCTACATTTTTCTATTCATTAAGGAGTTAGGTTAAACATAATAGCTCATGGTAAAAAGTACAAAGAAAAAATCTTTGGCACCATATTCAAGAGCAAAACAATATTATGGGTGATAAAACATCCTTGTAATGATTATGCATTCTTTCATGTATTAATTTCATTTAACACTAAGCAGATATTATTAGAGAGTTTCCTTTGGGACAGCAAACATCAAAAAATGAAGGGAAATCCCTGGTGTCCTACTGCCTGTTTCTCAAGTTCAATTCCTGGTCAGAAAATTAAGATTCCACAAGTCTCTCAGCACAGCAAAAAAAAAAAAAAAGTTAAATAAAATAAAAAAGAGGTGATTTATGCTGGAGAGAATGTTATTTTAAAATTTCCAATTAAGAAAAATATTAGGTTAATTTAAACAGTTTTTATAGAAGTACTACAATCCTTTGGGTTCCCGAGGTGGCAGTAGTGATAAAGAACACACCTGCCAATGAAGGAGACATAAGAAATGTGGGCTCAGTCCCTGGGTCTGGAAGATCCCCTGCAGGAGGGAATGGCAACCAACTTCAATATTCTTGCCTGGAGAATCCCATAGACAGAGGAGCCTTGTGGGCTACACTTCATGAGGTCTAAAAGACTGGGACATGACTAAAACAACTTAGCAGCAGCAGCTGCAGCAACTAAGATCCTTTAGTTGAAAACCCCTAGAGAAAAACAGTAATGGAAAGTTTTCTTTTAAAAATGAGATAAAGTGATGAAAATTACTATTCCAGAAATTGGTAAATTTGAAAATAAAGTTGTATTCCACTAGAAAATAAACATTAGGTGGAGAAAAGTCTTTAAATGGTATTTATACCTATATCTAGTCCTTACATTAATTAAGACTGTTGAGTAGCTTCCTCACTGTCACTAAAAGATAAGGAATTATAGTAACACATTCACCATATTTATTGTTTTTTTTCTCTCACCCTTTACAAACATGGGCCATATTAAATGTGAAACTTTAAGCCATTATTTGGTATGGAATTTGCAGATCTTTCCTTATTTAACATTTTTGAAATAAACATTTTAGCAAGTGTTAGAGTTTATACAACAATCTCACTTATTTAACAACAAATCATTTTTTTTTTTAAGTTTATGCTTACGTCCAGGTAAAAATAGCTAGTCACTAAAGGACATTGAATATTGGAGGCTTGCTGGATCTTATCTTAGTGCTATGAGAATATAGCTAGTTTGAAAATAAGAAAACATTAAACATAACAGTCAGTAAAGAAAAATGGAATAGCCAATCGTTATGGGAATCAAGATACAAAATAATGCAACATGTTATGAAACAGAATGAGAGATAATAACCAGAGAGAGAGGAAAAACTGTCTTACAAATGCCTGTCCTACTCAAGCTAAATATTCAAGCAAGTACATTGAGATGGATGATTGCTTAACAAAACAGAAAGGAGAATCAAAAGTGAAGGCTATTAAAAGCATACACTTTCATAATTGGGAACATGTAGGCTGATTTGTTCTAAGAAAATGTACTTTCCTTTTTCTCTGTAGTTTCCCTTACCTCCTGTCAAGACAGTCATTATTGCCTGGCATTTTCTCTACGTGTTTGTGGTTGCATACTTGTGTGTTTATGTTACTCCCCAGTCTTTCACAATTATTAGTCTCAGCTTCCCTGGTGACTCAGATGATAAAGAATCTGCCTGCAATGCAAGAGACACAGGTTCAGTCCCTGTTTGGGGATGATCCTGTGGAGAAGGGAATGGCTACTCACATCCGTATTCTTGCCTGGAAAACTCCACGGACAGAGGAACATGGTGGGTGACAGTCCATGGGGTCGTAAAGAGTCGGACACGACTGAGCAACTAATGCTTTCATATGACTCCATATCCCAGCAAATCTTGTGACAGTGTTAGATTTTCATTTTAAAAGCTAAAAGCATAGCTCACTTCAGTCTTTGACATGAGCTGTTGTTAGGATTTAACACATTTTCCCCTTAGTACTTTGAGGCAAGAAAGATCATGACTTGTCTTTTTCATGTTTAGATTTGACAATCATAAGTATAAGGAACATCTGAGAGGGAAAAAAAAAAGGCATAAACAATCCTAAGGCTTTTTTGGATTTCCAAAACTGCATTGATATCTCTGGTTTCTAGGCACAAAAGCGATCAGATATTTATTTACGTACTGTTTGACTCAACAGTGTTTAAAAAAGTGGCAATATATTTGCAAGTGATCATTAAAGACCATCCATTTACAGGAGGACAAAAATATTCTAGAAAAGTATATTTAGATAACACTTGCATATTTCTGTATTTCTCAAAGGTAACAGTGGGCTTTATACTAAAGAAATGGAGTCTAGCAAGAATAGAAAAGAGAAAGAGAATCCTTAAGCATTTTCTTGACTAGAGGTCAAAAATAAATAGTAGCATCTTTTCCAGAGTTGTTTTGTAAAAATAATTTTTCTTTAACTTTAAAATATATGTTATTTCTTTGTGCAGTATGTACAAAGATGTAACGATTACAAAATGTAAGACTCAGTCAAACATAAATATTTTAAAATGGTAGTTATATACTTTCATTGTAATTAATATACCCAATCAAATTTAAAACTTACTATTTTCTTGAAATTATTAATTTGTGATTACTGCCACTATATTATTTAATGACTCACATAAAATACCTAATACTTTAAATAATAAACACATTTAGTTTATTCATGAATGCCAAGTATTATTCCAGTCACTCGAAAGCATACATATACTGTGAGAAGTGATATAAAAGTATGCACATACATATATGTTTATATACATTTGTATAACAAACAGCATCACTTATCAACATTTAAAACCTTTAAAACTATCAGTATTTAAAACTAGAACTCTTAAAAAGATTAAGTTAAAACCTTATAAGTGAGTGTGAAAATCTCTCAGTTGTGTCCAACTCTTTGCAACCCCATGGACTGTAGCCTACCGGGCTCCTCCATCCATGGGATTTTCCAGGCAAGAATACTGGAGTGAGTTGCCATTTCCTTCTCCAGGAGAGATTCCCAACCCAGGGACTGAACCCAGGTCTCCTGCATTGTAGGCAGACGCTTTACCATCTGAGCCATCAGACTATATGGTTCATGGAATTAGGCCTGAATACTGGAGTGGGTAGCCTTTCCCTTCTCCAGGGGAATCTTCCCAATTCAGAGAACAAACCCAGATCTCCTGCATTGCAGTGGGATTCTTTATCAGCTGAGCCACCAGGGAAACCCCAAACTTTATATAGATAAAGAGTATTATTCCAAAAAAATTTTAAATCTCTCTCTCGCTCTCTCTCTCTCTCTCTATATATATATATATATATAAAATGAAAATTTCTTTTGCTTTCTCATACATATTCTGAAAATTACTATATCAGTTCAATTCAGTTCAGTTCAGTCACTCAGTCGTGTCTGACTCTTTGAGACCCCATGAACTGCAGAATGCCAGTTTCCCTGTCCATCACCAACTCCTGGAGTCCACTCAAACTCACGTCCATCGAGTCGGTGATGCCATCCCGCTATCTCATCCTCTGTCATAGCGTATTGGGCACCTACTGACCTGGGGAGTTCCTCTTTCAGTATCCTATCATTTTGCCTTTTCTTACTGTTTATGGGGTTCTCAAGGCAAGAATACTGAAGTGGTTTGCCATTCTTTTCTCCAGTGGACCACATTCTGTCAGACCTTTCCACCATGATCCGCCCTTCTTGGGTGGCCCCACATGGCATGGCTTAGTTTCATTATATGTGTGGGGCCACCCAAGACATACATACATATATATATATATATATATATATATATATATCCCCTTTGGTAGTAAAAATTATTTAGCATTTTGGATAGGTATATCTTTTATGATTTAAATGAAATAAGCATGTAAGCAAAGGTAACTAAACTGTCACATTACTTTTGTGCTTTCATGTTTGTCAAGATTATGTTAAAATACTATGTGAAATACAAGTTTGTGACATAAAATGTAAAAATCCAGAGTTGCTCCAGAGTCAGAGAAGGATATTAACTGTTTTTAAAGATATCTATTTTTATTGAATATTAAAATACTTTCCAGCTAGATCTGAATTAAGGAGTCATTCTTTCAGACAAAATGGCACAAAATACAGTTTGATTTCAAAGGAGTGTGTACTTAAATGCATGTGTATGCACATGTGTGTGTGTTGCATGGGAGTTAGAGGTTGTACAGAATTAGGGAAGGATTAATAAAGGCAGAGAAATTTCCAAGACACAAAGCAGAATACTACAGAGTTACACACAGAAGGAGAAAAACCATTTCTGGTTACTCAGTAAGGGGGAGCAATAGTAATTTTTAGAATATATTTGAGGAAGCAGCTTTCATTAGCAATGCATTAGATAAAGATACTTCAATAAAATGGATCTTGATCAGTGGAGGATTTTCTGTGATGACTGCCCTCATAGAAGAGGCTCATTGGAAAGTAAGATTGCAAGAAAGAAAAACTAGAGAAATAACTATGAAAGGAACCATGAAAATGAAACATCAATACAGGGAATTATTGGAAATTATTGCCAATATAATTGTGCTTTAAAACGTGCTCTACTCATGTCTGTAATTGAATATCATTTTTACTCCATAGTAATATGGAGTAAATATGTAATTACTAAGCAATATGTAATTACTTATATTTCCACCATAGGGTCCTTCTTTACATTAGGAATATCTCTGCACACAAGCAGTATTACAGACATACATCTCCATCAAGCATTCCTTGCTCACTAAGGTCTAGGTTTATGCCTTGGATTGTACTTTCTGTTACACTGTTACCTGTCTCCAGTTATGTTTCTTGCTCAAAATATCACTTAAATTGTTACTGCCATGGCTCATGGCCCCTTTGATAACTCAGGGTCCTAATTTTATGTCTCCCTTACCCACCTCTCTTAGGACTACTATAAAATCTTACATGCATTTTCCACTATGGTCTCCTGTAATCTACTCTCCATAGAGCAACCAAGAATACTCTTTAAAACATAAAACATAATGTTTTGACACATTTCAAATGGATCTCAAACTCTTTACTCTGAAAGCAAGATAATAGTATTTATATTCTAGTGCTCACATTTTATTCTTTCTGGAGGTATTTCTCTGCTTTTCCCCAGTAGCATATTGGACACTTGCCCACCGAGGGGGCTCATCTTCCAGTGTCATATATGTTTGTCTTTCATACTGTTCATGGGGTTTTTGAGGCAAGAATAAATATTGAAGTGGTTTGTCAGTCCCTTCCAGCCATGATATGAAAAGACACTTGTTCCTTGGAAGAAAAGCTATGACAAACCTAGACAGCATATTCAAAAACAGAGACATTACTTTGCCAACAAAGATCTGTATAGTCAAATCTATCATGTTTCCAGTAGTCATGTAAGGATGTGAGAGCTGGACCATAAAGAAGGCTAAGCACTGAAGAATTGTGGGATTGGAGAAGACTCTTGAGAGTCCCTTGGACAGTAACAAGATCAAACCAATCAATCCTGAAGGAATTAACTTCTGAATATTCACTGGAAGGGCAAATGCTGAAGTTGAAGATCCAATATTTGACCATCTGATGTGAACAACTGACTCACTGGAAAAAATCCTGATGCTGGGAAAGATTGAAGGCAAGATAAGGGGACAACAAAGGATGAGATGGTTGGATGGCACCACCAACTCAATGACATGAGTCTGAGCAAACTCTGGGAGTTGGTGATGGACAGGGAAGCTGGGCATGCTGTAGTCCATGGGGTTGCAAAGAGACTGAACAGCTGAACAACAAAATGTAGTAATGTCTTGGTAGATTGTAAAGACCAAATTTTTAAATCTAAAAAATGTAAATATAACACTCAGTGCTTCAAAATTATACATTTATATCTGAAAAGATTGTAAATGTAAAGATCAAATGTATAAAGCAATTTTAAATTAAATGTTTTATGATGTTATTATACTAAGGATTATACTGTCCTGATTGGAAGTAAAACCATAACTGTGTCAACGGAATCTATTAAAATATTCTGGTCTTATAACTAGATCATAAACAAATAATATTGCTAGGTTGGTGACATATGTATTGAGTCCCTAAAATAGTGTTTTTTCAAATAATTTTTGGAAGGAAATAGTATCTAAACCTTCAAGAATTTGAGAAGTTCAGATTGCAGATTTTGGTTATAATTCGTTTAGCAAAACAATATTTTGCAGTATGACTTGAAGAATTTTTCCTGAAATACCACTCATTAAATGTGGTTCATATAGGAAGTTAACACTTAGACATGGTCCCAGCATGCTAAGCGGTCATTAGACTACCAAATCATCTATCCCAGTTTTTTTCAGACTTCACATATACGGTGTCAATATATGATAGTTGTCTTGACTTACTTAACTCTGTATGACAGTCTCTAGGTCCACCCATGTTTCTACAAATGACCCAGTTTCACTCTTTTTCTATGGTTTAGTAATATTCCACTCCACCACATCTTCTTTATTCATTAGTCTGTTGATGTACATTTAGATTCTTCCATGTCCTGGCCATTGTAAATAGTGCTGCAATGAACATTGGGGTGCATGTGTTTTTTTTTTTTTTTTAATTATGGTTTTCTGTGGGTATATGCCAAGTACTTGGATTGTTGCGTCACACAGTAGTTCTATTTTTAGTTTTTAAAGAAACCTTCATACTGTTCTCCATAGTGGCTATATCATGGACAATCTTATTTACAAAGCAGAAATAGAGACACAGATGTAGACAACAAATGTATGGATATCAAAGGAGATTGGGACTGGCATATATATAGTATTTATATAGTAAATACTAATAAGAATCTACTGTATAGCACAGGGAACTCTACTCAATAGTCTTTGGTGATCTAAATGGAAAGGAAATCCAAAAAAGGAGGGGATCATGTATATGTTTAGCTAATTCACTTTCCTGTACAGTAGAAACTAACACAACATTGTAAAGCAACTATATTATAAAAAAAGAAAAAAGATACAGGCTACAAGAACAGGCTCCAGGTGGTCAAAGCAAAGAAGTAGAAATGTAAAGTAACATAACTTCCTTTTTTATACTTCCTTTTTATACTTACTAGGACCAGTGCTAAGTCTTTGTGATAAAAATATAAAAATAAAAATCATGTTTAGTGCTTATAACAGCCCATATGATAGGTGATAATATGAGGATTAAAGAATATAAAAGTGGAGCATTGATATAACTGGCCAAAGGTCATGTATTGAATAAGAAACAATATCATAATTCAATTTTGTTTTATTGGTTTGTAGTTTGATGTTTGAGTAACAGAAATATATTTGTATCAGCATTTAGCATTCATGACACAATCTCGTTTAAAAAATTAAATCTATTAAAACTAAGTTGACCTATACTTACACACACACTTACTCTGTCCTGTGTTAGATTCTTTCAAATGGAATTCACAGTTTTCTTAGCATGGTTTATTATAATAGAGTTCCAAATCAAAGTCAAATCAAACACATAAAATGTGTTCCCTTACTATTTTCTGTAAATTCATGAATCAATGAGAGCGTAGAATTTATATGAAACTCAATATATCAAGAACCAGAAACACTTCCAGTGTGAAGGAATTGTTTTCCGTTCTCGTAAAGAGATCTGGGCAGCAAAACACAACATTCAGTCTAGTCCACTCATTACACTAACTAGACCAGCATATTCATGCAAGTTTTGGAAGCATCACTTCCAAGATTCTGGAGGATATTCTTTTCCCGAGGGAAAGGTAGAAGAAAGTGTAGTTAACCCTTTCCAATGAAACTGATCTCTGTCTCTTTTTCCATGTTAATTGTGATGTTTAAGTGCCATCATCTCTCCTCTTCTCTATTTGATTTTAAAAATTATTTCATTCCCATTGAGCTTCCTTGGTGGATCAGTGGAAAATAATCTGTCTGCCAATACAGGAAACGTGGGTTAGATCCCTGGATAAGGAAGGTCCCTTGGAGCAGAAACTGGCAATCCATTCCAGTATTCTTGCCTAGAAAATTTTATGGACAAAGGAGGCTGGTGGCTACTGTCGATGGGGTAGCACTGTTGGACACAACTTAGGGACTAAATAACAACAATTTCCATTGTGTTGAGCACTCAGAGTGCTGGTGGTATCTCAGATGATAAAGAATCTGCCTGCAGTGTGGGAGACCCATATTCTATCCCTGGGTCAGTAAGATCTACTGGAGAAGGGAATGACAAGCCCCTTCAGTATTCTGGCCTGGAAAATTCCATGGACAGAAGAGCCTGGTGGGCACAGACTATGGAGTCTCAAAGAGTTGGACATGACTGAGCAACTCACACACTCAGCACTGTAACAGCATCTGATATATTTAGTTTTGGACTGCAGAGGAATAACTTTCACTGAACTTAGGAATGTGAATACCTCCCACAGTGTATTTCTTTATACATTTAGGAAATGGTCTATTCTCTGAAATCTCTTAGAAAACCTAAACTTCTCATAGATTTTCTGCCTCATGAAGTATATTCGCTCTAAAATGCCCAATTTCTAAATCTTTTAATCTTCTCTTTTATGGCACTCTGCCATAACCACCTCATTCAGTGTATGTCTTCATTTCTGCATGCTTCTTCCTAGAAACATGTTTAATCAGGTCTTTGCCAGACAGTCAATATTTTATGGATTCCAGGAAAGTTCTCACAAATCAATATACCCTCCCTTATCCAGCGTTTCTTTCTAGCCATTCCTGATGCCTCTTCCTCACAGTTTCGTCCCACCTGTATTCTGCTGATATATGCTAGTGCACTTTGACTAGCTCTGTAGTTGCTTAGGGGTGTAGTCTCCCTCGTTTTTTCTTCCAGGCTCAGCATGTTCCATGCTAGCTTATTTTCTGGATGTATGAATGAATAAACAAACCTTTGTAATAGTATATTTTGGAGCAAAATATATGTTTTCTGGTCAGGGAAAAAAATTCACATTAAAAAATTCTCAATGCAAACTTTGTGTGTATGCATGTGTGTGTGTTTTTCCTAATTTTCCAGAAATGTGTATAAAAACTTTCATGTAAAGCATGCATACCTTTTAACATATTTAATCTGGCATTCAGTCCAGCTTTGTACATTCCACTCAAGAAATGGTGAGAACCCAATCCAGAATCAAGTCCCCAAGCACCAGCCAAGGGGCACCTCACAAGCAGTCCTTTCTAATAATTACAGTCCTGAATCGGCTACATGAAGCATATTCTGCACAATAATCTTTTAAAATTGGCATCGGTAATTGACCTAATTGTAGTTTAATGTGTGATGCTATTTGTGATTGTAACCTGAAGTCTGTTTAACTCAAAATCTTTACTGTAAGCTGTAGTGTGATTATAGGCATCACCTGAGAAACAAAGATAAACAAAAGCACATTTCTACTGTATTTAGATAATTGGTTAATGCTGATTGCTTGCCATCTGACCTCAGGTTTAGAGAAACCAAACGTGTTTTTTTTTTTTTTTCTGATCCTTACTTTTAAATTGCTAAACATGAACAATCTGCCTGTAGCATGAACACTGCATTACTAACATCATGTGCCATAGAGGTCTGCACAGCAGTTGAAAGTTGCTCTTATCTGACGGTGCTCCACAGTGCAGGTGTGTGCTGGAGACAGTGCATATCTCATTGCAAGAGATCTTCTTCATTTTCTCATGCAGTTGAAAATCTCTTTTTCATCATTCATGTGCATGTCTCTGAAGCAAAAAAAAAAAAAAAAAGTTCTCCTTTGAGATGACTAAAGCAATTACTACCATATGCATCAGTAATAGCAACTTAACATTTATAATAATTACACAGAAATCAATACCTCTGCTTCTCAGGCTATGTCTCAACAGAGCAGGCAGAAAAGATTTATTTAAAAGATGATAATGATCAGCTGAGTCAAAGAAAAGGACACCACCACTTCAGTTTGATTGCAGGAGATATGATCAGTTGGGTGATATTATTAGAATAATCATTATTTTATTTTAGGCCATGTACTTTGGCAGATCATATTGTATAGCATGTGAATGTCTGAGAGTGTAGGTATAGAAAATGTCAGTGGGATTCTTAAATTTTTATCATTTTTCTTCAAGTGCTATTTTAATTGTTCTTTATGTTTTTCTTGCATTTTAATGTAAACATTAAAAATAAACAGCTTAAAGCTAGGTGTGTAACTTTTGAGTAATATTAATACACTCCTCTTCCATAACTACATATGAGCAACTCTCTAAAACAAGTTATAGTCATCTCTATTCAATTTCTAAAATATTATTCTAAATGGCTATTTAGTTCCCTGGCCTCTGATTGATGAATTCTTTCTTGTGTTTCTTATCAAATCAAGATATACTTTGTTCAAGTATGATAATTGAATTGTCCAGGAAAGCCAATGGTTAAAATAGAATTACATGGAAATAACCAAGCTTATTCAACAATGATGCATAGTCAGAAAAACTTTATGTCAGTTGAAGTCTTTTAAAACATAGAGAATAATAAATTATGAAGTCTGTACAGGACTTCTATTTAGAAGGAAAAGTAAATTAAAATAGTGAAAATTATGGCTTGAAAATGTTATCTTTTGTGAAACTTGAAAACCATGCATAATGAGGATATTTTATGGTCTCTGTAATCATATTTTAAAATTGGCAGATTAATTTGGATTAAGTTTAAGAAAATCTTCCCTTTCAGGCATTCAATCAAATGGAAACCTGACTCCTACATAATCAAACTCATTTTAATCTTAATGAGTAACTAAAAAAAAATATTTACTATATCAAGAAAAATGCAACTCAGGTCAAAGGAATGGCCTTATTCTTTCTCAGCTATTCAACTTGTAAATGATTTGATGCCTCATTTTCCTTAAAGACACGTACATATACATATACAAAATAATTCATTGAAGTAAAACAATTATACCTCATTAAAGCCCTTTTTTGGTCAATGTTACAGTTTCCAACATTTTTTATCAGTCTTTGTAATATTCAAAAAGGGCCTTTATGATCATTATTTCATTTGATCATCATCACTGTAAGGGAGACTAAGAAGACATTATTATGCATATTTTAGAGACAAGAAAACTAAAGTTTTAAAAGGCCAAAGGAAAGTTTTATAGGCTAAGAATCGCATTCACTGATGGTAAGCAAGTAAATGGAGCACTAAGAAAGAAAGTTGAGCTTTATAGTCTTGAAGATAAGAGTGATTTCCTTAAATGTTGGCAGCGTATGTGTCCATGTGTGTATATGTGCCTGTAAAACAAATTCAGTTAATAGAAATAGAGACAGTGTAGACTTCAGAATTTTTTTAATTTAAAATCCTATCCTGATTTTTGATATCTCTTCATTTAAAAGTTACTTTAGGCTCACTAACATTTTATTTTGCTTGACAAAATATTTCTTATATTTTATAGAACATATAAGCCATGCATGTTTCACTATTTAGCTGAAGGGTTTAGGTGACTTAATGTAGTTTCTTAATGTTTAAGGCATGGTATTAACCTGCTAAGACTGTCATAACAAAATGCCACTGGGTAGTTTAAGGGACAAATACGTATTTCTTACAGTTATGGAGGCTGGAAGTGCAACATATGTGTGACTGCAAGTTTGGTTTCTCCTGGAGACTCTTTCCTAGGCTGCTGGAGGCTTATTGCTGCCTCTTCACCTGGTCTTTCTTCTTTGTGCGCATGTGCCCTGCTATCTCATGTTCTTCTAATGAGCACATCTGTCAGATTGCATTAGGGCCCCACCCGTAAGATTTCATGCAATTTTAACTAATTTTTTAAAGGCTATATATCCTAGAATAGTGACAGCATAAACTACTAGGAATTAAGACTTCAATATATGAATTCTTTTTTGAGGATGGGAGCAATTCAGTTCATAACGGTGCTGAATCTAAAAGATGGTTTCACACCTAACATGTATATTCCAAATGAAAAGAGATTGAATATAGGTCATGATTTATTTACTTTTCTAGGAAAAAATAGTTAAGTAAAAAAGGACAGTAAGCTTAGGTGTTAGTCATGTATTATATTAGTGTTTATAATTTTAAAAGATTGTTGATTAATAAGTATGTCAAGCCATTATTCTCATTTCAGTAAATATTAATTCATATAGTCATATTAGTGGTGCACATCATAGAGTCATGTAATGATTATTTTACAGTTAGTTTCCCTGGAAAATTATTTTAAAAGTTCTCTACACAAAATCCTAATTGTCCTCCACCCTCCCGTTATGTATTTTGCTGACTAGCTGATAGTCCTAAATGGACACCAATCTACTTTCTTTGCCCTTTGTTCTCTCTGAACTTTTCAAATGATCATGATCTCAATTTCTTCCCTGTAATCACCATAAAATTTGTCCCTGCCCTTTGGTTCTCATATAACAAAAAACACAGCCCCTTTACAAAGGTTCTGTGTCCCATTGCCTTTCATCTTTTCAGGGAGATTGTACAGAATTATTCTATTTTGGTCTGTACCTTCAAAGCCTAATTCTTGATTACCCCTTCCTGTTAACACTGAAACATATTCAATTTCTCCTATATTAAATTGTGCTGAAAACAACAACAAAGTAACCAACAAATCTAAATTCTGAAGTAAAGTTTTGTTATCTTTGTACTGTATTCAAAATTCACAACTCTATACAAGATTCTATCTCAAAAAGTCATGTGGCAGATTGCCACTCCAGTGTCAGAGACACTTGAGAATGCTAACACTCATGCCAAATTTCTGATGCAATGATAAAACTTTATAATCTCCAAGCTCTGGGGTTCCAGAACTGTAAAAGGTTTGATGCAGAGAAAGGAAATGGTTTATATCCTCAGTGCTTTGTCAGGGGGAATCCAAATAGCAGAATACTGACAGGTAAAATTCAAAGGCGCACTATACTCAACTCTCAAAATGCCTGCATTAAATAATTTTGATATTTGGAAATGTCGTGTTCCTAACAATAAGACTTCACCCTAGGCCCTGTGGTGCAGGATGGAGAATAGATGCCACTGTAAGCTCCCTTTTTCTGTACTATTGTTTACAGACCTCTCCATCACCTACAATTCTCCTCCTTCTCTGTGTAATATCATCAACCACATCAAGGAACCACTTCAGAAAACAAAACATTTTATGTTACAGTATATTTCTAATTGAATTTTGGAAACATTTAGTCCAAAAGTATACTCATGTTTCCCGTATGTTCATAAGTAATAGGCTCGATACTCTGATAATACTTGTTTACCAGTCCCTCATCAGGTACTATTTACTTCAAAGCATAAATCATTTAAAAACACTTTTATAACATGAACATGTAAATGTCTGCCTATGAGTCACAATAATAAAGAATGTTCTATCAATGCTAGTAAACAAAATTTGCTCAATTTAATCCAGATTTGCAAGAGAAGAAACTGACTTTTTGTCCTTTTCACAATAATATTTGATGAGCATCAATACTTGTTCAAGCTTCCGTGCATGACCATTCAACCTTTAGACTCTATTGAAAGCAAAACTTTTAAAAATGAAATCAATCCAACAGATATTTTCTTTCAAGTTATTCTTAAATGTTTTATCCTGAAGAGTTACTTCCCTTCTTATGTAAAAAGTGAACTCTATAAGAGAAAACATCAAAGGACAGTCAATTACATTATTCAGTATTACTTATACATAACAAGCATTTCTCAGAGACACACAGGTAACAGTTATTTATCCTTATAGATCGGGTTGTTAGTTTGAATCATGTACCTCTTCTCATTTTATTTTTTTTTCTTTTCATGATGCTATAAGACAGCCTTTTTGTTATTCTCATGAAGCTTTGCTTGAACATGATTAAAAAATGCAAATATTTGTGAGGTTAGAGCTATTGATGACTTGCCCTTTATCTAACATTTCAAAGAATACTTTTCAGCGAGTAAGACATTCTCAGAGATAATTATATTTTCAAAAAACCATCTTAAGCATAAGGTTTTTGTTGTGATCTGATCTGTTTTGTGCAAAGATATTTTGATATTTAGTACAGTGGTTGAGGGCATAGACTCCTAAATAAGCTAGACTCAACCACAACTTAGTTAATAGAAGTAGGGTGCTTAGAATAGTTTTTGTACATTAAGAGCAGTTGACAAGAATTAATNATTACATCTTGTGAAATGTAGGTCTGGATAAAGCACAAGCTGGAATCAAGATTACCGGGAGAAATAATAATCTCAGATATGCAGAAGATACCACGTTTAGGGCAGAAAGCAAAGAACTAAAGAGCCATTTTTATGAAGGTTAAAGAGAAGAATGAATAAGCTGTCTTAAAACTTAGCATTCAAAAAATGAAGAACATGGTATCCAGTCTCATTTTTTCATGGCAAATAGATGGGGAAACAATGTGAAAACAGTGACAGACTATTTTCTTGGGCTCCAAATCACTGCAGATGGTCATTGCAGCCATTAAATTAAAAGATGTTTGCACTTTGGAAGAAAAGCTATGACAAGGCCAGACAATGTATTAAAAAGCAGAGGCATTACTTTGCTAACAAAGGTCCATAGAGTCAAAATATGTTTTTTCCAGTAGTTATGTATGGATGTGAATGTTGGACCATAAAGAAAGCTGACCACCAAAGAATTGATGCTTTTGAAATGTGCTGTTGGAGAAGCCTCTTGAAAATCCCTTGGACTGCAAGGAGATCCAACCAATCAATCCTAAAGGAAATCAATATTGAATTTTCATTGGGAGGACTGATGCTAAAGCTGATGCTCCAATACCTTGGTCACTTAATTTATAGGGCTCACTCTTTAGAAAAGACCCTGAAGCTTGGAAAGATTGAAGGCAGGTGCAGACGGGAATGAGAGAGGACATGATGGTTGGATGGCATCACCAATTCAATGGACATGAGTTTGAGCAAGTTCCTGGAGATAGTAAGGGACAGGGATGTCTGCCTTGCTGCAGTCCATGGATTCACAAAAGTTCAATCATGACTGAGTGACAGAACAACAACAAAATGCACACACACAAATGAGTGCATGTAAACACTGATGAAACTGGATGAAGTGTTTATCTATAAAATACTGTATCATTAACTGTTTTCTGGGTTTGATGTTGATCTACAGCTATATTGTCTTTTTGGTTGGTTCAGATGGTAAAGAATCTGCCTGCAATGCAATAGATCCCAGCTCAATTCCTGGCTTAAGGAGATTGCCTGGAGAAGCAAATGGCAACCCACTCCAGTACTCTTGCCTGGAAAATTCTATGGACTGAGGAGCCTAGTAGGCTACAGTCCATGGGGTCGCAAAGAGTCAGACACCACGGAGCGACTTCACTTCACTCATTTCTAGGTTGCAATCTACAGATAATCTATGCTAACAAAATGATGGGAGTTGATGATGGACAGGGCGGCCTGGNCTCCAGTATTCTTACCTGGAGAATCCCACAGACAGTGGAGCCTGGCGTGCTACAGCCTCTGGAGAACAAAGAGCTAGACACGACTGAACAACTTTCATTTTCACTTTTCCTCCTATAGTGTGACTACCAATGAAAAAGTGTTAGTGCTCACTTTCTAGTGAATCTCACCAACTGCCCAGCATACCATTTCTTGTGGACCAGCCATTGTACACTAGCACTTTCATGTAAACTTCTTGACTACTTAATATATAGTTTCTGTGGCCCACGTGTATTCTTTTGCAAGTGTCTCAGCCACAGGGTGGCTACTGCTTCTGCAGATTAGCTCCATTTCACATGTGACAAGTTTCTTTGTCATGTTTGCTTGCTCATGTGGTAGCCATACTGGCAGATTCTTTACCATCTGAGCCACCAGGGAAATTTAATACTTAACAGGTAATACTAATTATACAATAATAATGATGATGATGCTAATTATAATGAATCATAAGGGACATAAAATATCTTATAGAATTAAGTACTAATATCAATTATTATTTATAATTCTTCTAAATAAATCAGTAGTGCATTCAGATGCTGGATATTTATTTATGGTTGTGCTTTTATTTCTTGGCTCAAAATCATGAAATAATTGTGCTGCTATTTACTAACAAATTAGTGTTTCACAGATGTGTGGTATATATGTGGAATCTGTTGACTTGTTTCACTATTTATGATTATTTGCTTTCCCCCATTATTTGCATTATTTGGCTAGCGAAAGCAAAGTAAATGAAACACGCAAAATTTTAATTCAAGATTCATTATATATCACAGTGTTTGTGATTGGCCCACTTAAATAGATTCTGTTTCAGGAAAAACAAAAAAAAAAGTTTAATAGGACCATAGTCTGATCAACATATTCTGATAATAATACATGGATTTAGTTCTGTGTTATATTAAGTTTTGTTTTCTATGGCTTCTCAGAATATTTTTAAGTCATGTTAACACTAGATAATCAAAAGATTCCTAAGATAATAGATTTCAGACTGAGTCCTTCTGGGTCTTTAGACAAATCTCGATTACTCTTTGAGGAGCCTTCGGAATTCATCTGTGAGCATATCATCTCATTGAAAGGCCCCATTTTCCCTCCACCCCCATACAGCTGCAAACTTAAGATGATGACCAAAGTTCTCTACAGAAGATTAAAGATGCTCCTGGAAAGTCAAAACTTATAAGATTCCTAGACTCTGAAAAACTGAGAAATCTTTACTATTAGTTTAATATGATATGGCACACTCTAAATAAATCTCTGGGACTAAATTCTAGCAACAAATATAAAAAACAAGTAGTATTTATCAAGAATAAAAATATTGTATGATTTAATAGCAATGTTAGAGGCTAATATAAAAACTCAAGATATATCCTCTTTTCACTCTTAAACAGTGGTGAGAATTATATGAATGTTTTCTCATTTCTCCTTTGATAAAATAGAATGAATGATGTTCCTCCCCTCAATAAATTCTTTTAAAAACTAGTTATTCTTCCTGTAAAATTAAATGTTTTAGAAATATTATAAGCCAAATATAAGGTGATGTTCTAGGTTTCAGATACCCTGGAGAAGGAAATGGCAACGCACTCCAGTACTCTTGCCTGGAAAATTCTATGGACTGAGGAGCCTAGTAGGCTACAGTCCATGGGGTCGCAAAGAGTCAGACACCACGGAGCGACTTCACTTCACTCATTTCTAGGTTGCAATCTACAGATAATCTATGCTAACAAAATGATGGGAGTTGATGATGGACAGGGCGGCCTGGCGTGCTGCCATTCCTGGGGTCGCAAAGAGTCAGACACGACTGAGCGACTGAACTGAACTGAACTGAACATGATTATAGTATTATTTCTTTATCATATTCTCTCCTTTGTGTTGTAAGTGAATTATAAAATGTTTATCAATTACAAAGTCATCCTAAAAAAGGGAAAAATAAAACTCTCAAAAGCATTTTTAGTGAGAAGAATTTGATTAAATAAGAAGTACTATGAAGAAGGTAATGAATCAAACCTAAATAACAAAATGGAACGACTCTTCTGAGATTCATATAAAAGTATTTATAGATGTGTTTTTTTTACAGTTTGTAATATGGAAGAGTAAATTAAAATAACATTTCAATAGATTTGTAACAATAACATGTTGCAATAAAAGTAAAATGAGTATGTTTNAATGAATCAAACCTAAATAACAAAATGGAACGACTCTTCTGAGATTCATATAAAAGTATTTATAGATGTGTTTTTTTTACAGTTTGTAATATGGAAGAGTAAATTAAAATAACATTTCAATAGATTTGTAACAATAACATGTTGCAATAAAAGTAAAATGAGTATGTTTTCTTAATTTGAATTTACATTTAACTCTCTCTTAACCTGCAAAATCTTGGTTAGTAACACATTTCACCCTCATAATGAAATAACATCATCCAAATGAATTTAACCCACTTAATTCCCTTCTCTTCCCCATACACACAGTTTCCCTAACAGTAATACTTTCATTAGTGTGGTTCATTTGTTGAAATTATGAGCCAATTTGTTTAGTCACTAAGTTTTGTCCAACATTTTTGCAACCCTATAAACTGTAGCCTGCCAGGCTCCTCTGTCCATGGGATCTCCCAGGCAAGACTGTTGGAATGGGTTCCATTTTCTTCCCCAGGGGATATTCCTGACCCCAGGAATTGAACCTACACCTCCTCCACTGAAAGGCAGAGTCTTTACCACTGAGCCACCAGGAAAACTTTATGACCCAATACTGATATATCACTTTAACTTAAGTTCATATTTTACATTAGTCTTTATACTTTGTGTTTTACATATGCGTTTTTACAAGTGTAAAAATGACAGATGACACGTATCCTCCAGTACAGTGTCATACAGAATAATTTTACAGCCCTATACAAACCTTGAGCTAAACCTATTTTTCTCTTATTTCCACCCCTTGAGCCCCTGATAACCATTGATCTTTTAACTGTCTCCATAGTTTTGCCTTTTCCAAAGTATTGTATAGCTGGAGTCATACATTATGTAGCTTTACAAACTAACTTCTTTCACTGAACAATTGATGTTTAAGGTTCTTCCATGTATTTTCATGGTTTGATAGCTCACTTTTTATTGATGAATAATATACAGTTGTGTGCATGTATCACAGTTTGTTTATCCATACACCTATCTTGTTTGTTTCTAAGTTCCAGCATTATGAATAAAGTTGTGATGAACACTTTTATACAAATTTTGTATGGACCTAAATTTTCAGTTAATTTGAGTAAATATCAAGTAGTAGCATTGTTGGAATATATGGTAAGAGTATGTTTAGTTGTGTAACACACTGCCAAAATGTCTTCAAAGATGGATTGTGCATTTTGCATTCCTACCAACAGTTAGAGATTCTGCTGCTTCACAGCCACAGCACCATTTTTTTTGTTGTTGTTGTTGGTGGTGGTGTTGCAGATTTCATCCATTCTAATAGGTGTGGTAGTTATCTCATTGTTAAACTTTGCAATTCTTTAACATGTGCTGCTGAGCCTCTTTTTATTTTAATGTATGTCTTCTTTGATTAGCTTTCCAAATCTATTTCCAGTTTTTAAATCAGGTTGTTGTTGTCTTGTTGCATACTTAAGTTTTCTTTGTATCAGTTCAGTTCAGTTCAGTCACTCAGTCATGTCCGACTCTCTGCAACCCTGTGAATCGCAGCAGGCCAGGCCTCCCTGTCCATCACCATCTCCTGGAGTTCACTCAGACTCATGTCCATC
>SJYA01000424.1:1568189-1621185 GCA_006410615.1 Neotragus moschatus | reverse complement strand
CTTTTTCACTCTCCTCTTTCACTTTCATCAAGAAGCTTTTTAGTTCTTCTTCACTTTCTGCAATAAGGGTGGTGTCATCTGCATATCTGAGGTTATTGATATTTCTCCTGGCAATCTTGATTCCAGCTTGTATTTCTTCCAGTCCAGCATTTCTCATAATGTACTCTGCATATAAGTTAAATAAGCAGGGTGACAATATACAGCCTTGATGTACTCCTTTTCCTATTGGAACCAGTCTGTTGTTCCATGTCCAGTTCTAACTGTTGCTTCCTGACCTGCATACTTTAGATAATAGTCATTTATGAGATAGTTTTGCAGATATTTTCTCTTACTTTTTGACTTGCTTTTCATTCTCTTAATATTTTCTTTTACAGAACAGAATAATTTCGTATCAAATGCAAGGTCATCTACTATATATCCTATGTCATCTTTCAGGAGTTTTATAGTTGTGCATTTTACATTTAGGTCTATGAATTTGACTGAATTTTCTGGAATGTTAAAAGATCTATATCTAGATTTATTTTTGCTCATGTGGAATTATAGTTGTTCCAGAACCATTTTTTGAAAAGATCATCATTTCTCTATTTATGTCTCAATCAAAGGCCAGTTATCTATATTTGTTTGAGTTTATTTCTGGGTTCTCTTTTCTATTCTATTAATATATTTGCTGTACTCCTGACAGCACCATATTCTTTTGATTACTGTGACTTTGTAAGTTTCAAAGTCAGGCAGTGCCCATCCTTCATCTTTGTTCCGCTCCACTAAAGTTGTAGATATTCTGGTCTTATTTTCCATGAGAATCAGTTTGTCCATATCCAGAAAGTAACTTGGTGGTATCACGATTGTGATTGCAGACATTTGGCAATACTGAGTCTTCCTATTTATATACATGAAATATCTCCATTTATTTGGCTCTTCTCTGATTTCTTTCATCAGAATAATATAGTTTTCCTCAGATAGACCTTTACGTTTTTGTAACACTTATACATAAGCATTTTATTTGGGGATACTAATTTCAACGATATTGAGTTTTAGGTTTAAATTTCACTGTTCATTGATGGTATTTTAAAAAGCAATTAACTTTTGTATATTAACATTTTGTCCTCCTACTTTGCAACAATCACTTTATAACTCTAGAAGTTTCTTTTTATGTTCTTTTTGTAATTTTTTTGTACAGAAATCATGACATCTGCAAACAAAGAAAACTTCATTCCTTCTTTCCGATTGTTATTACTTTGTCGCATTAGCTACAACTTCCAGTAAGCTGTTGAATAGAAGTGGTGATACCAGGCATCCTTGTTTTGTTCCTTATCTTAACCAAAAACATCTAGTTCTTTGCCACTAAGTATACAGTTACTATAGGTATTTTTGTAGATATTCTTTATCAAGTTAAGGAAGTTCTCCTTTTATCCCTAGCTTCTGAAAAGTTTTTATCGTGGGTAGGGATTTAATTTTGTCACTTTTTATCTAAATTTGTTAATAAAAACTTATATTAATAAAAAGATTTGGCCTGTTGGTGCAACAGATTGCATTAACTAAATTTCCGATGTGGAACCATCCTTACATATCTGGAGTAGATTTTGCTTCATTGTAGTGTATAATACTTTTTATACATTGCTATTTTTATCTGCTAATCCCATCACTTCATGGGAAATAGATGGGGAAACAGTGGAAACAGTGTCAAATTTTATTTTTTGGGGCTCTAAAATCACTGCAGATGGTGACTGCAACCATGAAATTAAAAGATGCTTCTCCTTGGAAGAAAAGTTATGACCAACCTAGATAGCATATTCAAAAGGAGAGATATTACTTTGCCAACTATGGTCCATCTAGTCAAGGATATGGTTTTTCTTGTGGTCATGTATGGATGTGAGAGTTGGACTGTGAAGAAGGCTGAGCACCGAAGAATTGGTGCTTTTGAACTGTGATGTTGGAGAAGACTCTTGAGAGTCCCTTGGACTGCAAGGAGATCCAACCAGTCCATTCTAAAGGAGATCAGCCCTGGGTGTTCACTGGAAAGACTGATGTTGAAACTGAATCTCCAGTGCTTTGGCCACCTGATGTGAAGAGCTGACTCATTTGAAAAGACTCTGATGCTGGGAAAGATTGAGGGCAGGAGGAGAAGGAGATGACAGAGGATGAGATGGTTGGATGTCATCACCAACTCAATATGAGTTCGGGTAAACTCCCAGAGTTGATGATGGACAGGGAGGCCTGGTGTACTGCAGTTCATAGGGTTGCTAAGTGTTGGGCATGACTGAACAACTGAACCTACTGACTGAGTCTTCCCTAATTTCATTTGTNGTAGATTTTGCTTCATTGTAGTGTATAATACTTTTTATACATTGCTATTTTTATCTGCTAATCCCATCACTTCATGGGAAATAGATGGGGAAACAGTGGAAACAGTGTCAAATTTTATTTTGGGGGGCTCTAAAATCACTGCAGATGGTGACTGCAGCCATGAAATTAAAAGATGCTTCTCCTTGGAAGAAAAGTTATGACCAACCTAGATAGCATATTCAAAAGGAGAGATATTACTTTGCCAACTATGGTCCATCTAGTCAAGGATATGGTTTTTCTTGTGGTCATGTATGGATGTGAGAGTTGGACTGTGAAGAAGGCTGAGCACCGAAGAATTGGTGCTTTTGAACTGTGATGTTGGAGAAGACTCTTGAGAGTCCCTTGGACTGCAAGGAGATCCAACCAGTCCATTCTAAAGGAGATCAGCCCTGGGTGTTCACTGGAAAGACTGATGTTGAAACTGAATCTCCAGTGCTTTGGCCACCTGATGTGAAGAGCTGACTCATTTGAAAAGACTCTGATGCTGGGAAAGATTGAGGGCAGGAGGAGAAGGAAATGACAGAGGATGAGATGGTTGGATGTCATCACCAACTCAATATGAGTTCGGGTAAACTCCCAGAGTTGATGATGGACAGGGAGGCCTGGTGTACTGCAGTTCATAGGGTTGCTAAGAGTTGGACATGACTGAACAACTGAACCTACTGACTGAGTCTTCCCTAATTTCATTTGTGGCAATTTAGGAAATTTATTTGGCACTGAAAAGATCAATACCTCCTTCAAAACCAGAGAACAAACATTGCAGAAGTTTGAACTTATGGGCATTTGTATTTTATGACTGAGAGAATCTCACTGAATTCTAAAATAGTATGGTAAAAAGTGGAAGAATTCATAGTTCTAAATGGTTTATTGTTTACAACTTATAAATAACTGAATAAATATGCAGACTGGCGGATGTTTAAAGAGATATATCTACCTCATAATTACATTAGAGTATCTTGATAAATATTTAATTCAGTATAAAAATTGATATTATTTACTCTCATTTATTATGCTTCTTGCTACAGGAGTAAAATGAGTGAAAATCAACAAATTATTTCTTCAAATGCTTTGAATAAGTTATCATCAATGGAAGTGCCAAATCAAACAGATATATCTAGCATTAAATGTTTAGACAGTTTCACACATTTCTTTGAAATGGAAATGACAGATTTCTGTGCTTACAACTTAAAGCAAATTCTTACATAATTATGGAGGATGGTATACCTTCTTCCATAAACTTAAATTATTTTCCTTCATGATGAAATATAAGTGTAGCTCTTCATATGCTCACATATAATAAAATACATAACTAATATTATTAACTAGAAATTGCTGTTTAAAAACTCAAATAGCTCTTAAATAAAATAATTGAAGATCACAGTANTTTAGACAGTTTCACACATTTCTTTGAAATGGAAATGACAGATTTCTGTGCTTACAACTTAAAGCAAATTCTTACATAATTATGGAGGATGGTATACCTTCTTCCATAAACTTAAATTATTTTCCTTCATGATGAAATATAAGTGTAGCTCTTCATATGCTCACATATAATAAAATACATAACTAATATTATTAACTAGAAATTGCTGTTTAAAAACTCTTAAATAGCTCTTAAATAAAATAATTGAAGATCACAGTAGTGTTTAGAAATAACACAAATTTAACCTGATATGTGTAATTTAATATGTAATTATATTTGTAATTTAAATATAAAATTTAGTATAATTTTAATATATAAAATTATTAAATATATAGTATTTTCTACATTAGTAATTTAAAACATTATACATCTTGCTTATTTAAAATTTATATTAGCCAAGGGACTCAGTTATCTGGTTGTACCATATAAAACAGAGTATTAACAGAACACTTGACCAAAGTTTTTGTTTGTTTGATTTTAGTATACTGCAGTGAGAAGAGAGGCAACATGCAGTACAGTTTGGGTGGAGATTCAGAGTTTGTTATGCAAGTTTTACCCATGAAACTTCTAACAGTAGGTCTTTGATCAATGTTTGTACCAAACGTGTAAATCTATTTTCCAGAAGACAGAGCTCAATGGAGAGATATATTTTTAGACTATGAATATTGCCCTCCTGTAGAAATTGAGGTATTTCCCAATTAAAAACAAATACTTTTTGGCTTTTTGTAAAATACTTGGAAACAATAGGGAGTAACAGAGTAAGAGCTGTCATACCTAGAAAAATTCTTATGTCTTCTGTACACTGCAATACCCATTCAAATCTCTGATATTATTGACCTTCTTCCTGAACTGAAACTACTTTAGTTTTAACTCCTAATTTAACTTCTTCATGGACAACTTGAATGAAAAGGACTAATTCTTAGAAAAATATAACCTTCCAAAACTGAACCAGGAAGAAATACAAAATCTTAAAATGTCCATCACAAGCAAGGAAATTGAAACTGTAATAAAAAATCTTCCTACTAACAAAACCCCAGGATCAGATGGTTTCACAGGTGAATTCTACCAAAAATTTAGAGAAGAGCTAACACCTATCCTACTCAAACTCTTCCAGAAAATTGTGGAGGAAGGTAAACCACCAAGCTCATTTGAAGAGGCCACCATCACGCTATTACCAAAACCAGGCAAAGATGCCAAAAAAAAAAAGAAATCTACAGGTCAATATAACTGATGAACATAGATGCAAAAATCCTTAACAAAATCTCACAAACAGAATTCAGCGACATAGTAAAAAGATCATACTTCATGACCAAGTGGTCTTTATCCCAAGGATGCAAGGTTTCTTCAATATTTGCAAATCAATCAATGTGATACACCACATTAACAAATTGAAAGACAAAAACAATATGATTATCTCAACAGATGCAGAGAAAGCCTTTGACAAAATTCAACATCCATTATGATAAAGAACTTCCAGAAAGCAGGCATAGAAGAGACATATCTCACCATAATGAAAGCCATATGTGATAAAATCATAGCAAACATTCTCCTCAATGCTGAAAAATTGAAAGCATTTCCTCTAAAGTCAGGAACAAGAAAAGGGTGCCAGTTTTGGAAGTTTTAGCCCCAGCAATCAGAAAAGAAAAAGCAATGAAAGGGATCCAAATTGGAAAAGAACTTAAAACTATCACTGTTTGCAGATGACATCATCCTTTACACAGAAAATCCTAAAGACTCCATCAGAAAATTACTAGAGTTAATCAATGAATATAGTGAAGTTGCAGGATATAAAGTTAACACATGGAAATTCCTTGCATTCCTATACACTAATAATGAGAAAACAGAGAAATTAAGGAAACAATTCCATTCACTATTGTAACAAAAAGAATAAAATACTTAGGAATAAATCAATATAAAGAAACAAAAGACCTATATATAGAAAGCTATAAAACACTGATGAAAGAAATCAAAGAGGACACTAATAGATGGAGACCATGTTCAAGGATTGGAAGAATCAATATAGTGAAAATGAGTATACTGCTCAAAGCAATCTATAGATTCAATGCAATCCCTATCAAGCTACTAACAGTATTTTTCAGAGAACTGGAACAAATTATTTCACAATTTTTATGGAAATGCAAAAACTTCAAATAGCCAAAGCAATCTTGCAAAAGAAGAATGGAATTGAAGGAATCAATCTGCATGACTTCAGACCATACTACAAAGCTACAGTTATTAAGTCAATATGGTACTGGCACAAAAACAGAAATATAGATCAATGGAACACAACAGAAAGCCCAGAGATAAATCTATGCAACTATGGACACTTTATCTTTGACAAAGGAGGCAAGAATATACAATAGAGAAAAGACAATTTCTTTAACAAGTGGTGTTGGTAAAACTGGTCAACCACTTGTAAAAGAATGAAACTAGAACACTTTCTGAAACCATACACAAAAATAAACTCAAAATCGATTAAAGATCTAAATGTAAGACCAGAAACCAGAAAACTCCTAGAGGAAAACATAGGCAAAACACTCTCTGACATAAATTACAGCAGGATCCTCTATGACCCACCTCCGAGAGCAATGGAAATAAAAGCAAACATAAACAAGTAGGACTTAATTAAACTTAAAAGCTTTTGCACAACGAAGGAAACTATAAGCAAGGTGAAAACTCAGCCTTCAGAATGGGAGAAAATAAGAGCAAACAAAGCAACTGACAAAGAATTAATCTCAAAAATATACAAGGAGCTCATGCAGCTCAATTTCAGAGAAATAAACGACCCAATCAAAAAAAGGGCCAAAGAACTAAATAGACATTTCTCCAAAGAAGACATACAGATGGCTAACAAACACATGAAAAGATGCACAACATCACTGTTTATCAGAGAACTGCAAATTAAAACCGCAATGAGGTACCATCCCCCACTGGTCAGAATGACTGCTATTAGAAAGTCTGCTGCTGCTGTTAAGTCTTTTCAATCATGTCAGACTCTGTGCGACCCCACAGACAGAAGTGAAAGTGAAGTCGCTCAGTCGTGTCAGACTCTTAGCGATCCCATGGACTATAGTCTATCAGGTTCCTCCATTCATGGGATTTTTCCAGGCAAGAGTACTGGAGTGGGGTGCCATTGCCTTCTCCAATTAAAAAGTCTACAAACAATAAAAGCTGGAGAGAGTGTGGAGAAAAGGGAACACTCTTACACTGTTGGTGGGAATGCAAACTAGTGCAGCCACTCTGGAGAACAGTGTGAAGAGTTCTTTAAAAACTGGAAATATAACTGCCATATGACCCAGCAATTCCACTGCTGGACATACACACTGAGGAAACCAGAACTGAAAGAGACTCGTGTACTCCAATGTTCATCGCAGCACTGTTTATAATAGCCAGGACATGAAAACAGCCTCGATGTCCATCAGCAGATGAATGGATAAGAAAGCAGTGGTACATATACACATTGGAATATTACTCAGCTATTAAATAGAATGCATTTGAATCAGGTCCAAACCAGGCGTCAGCAATACATGAACTGTGAAATTCCAGATGTTTGAGCTGGTTTTAGAAAAGGCAGAGGAACCAGAGATCAAATTGCCAACATCCGCTGGATCATCAAAAAAGCAAGAGAGTTCCAGAAAAACATTTATTTATGCTTTATTGACTATGCCAATGCCTTTGACTATGTGGNGAAATGGCATCTCACTCCAGTGTTCTTGCCTGGAGAATCCCAGGGATGGGGGAGCCCTGTCTCTTATACACATCTAGATGTGTATAAGAGACAGGGTTTTCCCCATGTCTCTTTCTCTATCTTCCTCTCCCTCCCTCTCCTTTTCCAGCTGAATTCCCATCTGGAACGGGGAGGCTCATCATGTCTACTTACTTGTCCCGGCTTCTAAGATCCACACTAAAGGGAGCCCAAGGTGGGGCACCCTTAGATATTCAAGTGGGCGCCAGTGGCCCAGTGTAGATGGTGCAAATCTCTTGTCCTGAGATTTTATTGGTTTTCCCCGTACCCAAGTTATTCAGTCTCTTTTCCTGACTTAAATTTTCCTACTATACTATTATTTCCTAATCTTATATTTCTGAATAAACAAGTGTTTTCCTCACCTATCTGTCTCTCTTTCGAATCATCCTGGATCCACTGGGGCTGGACCTCAGCAATTGTGATCCACACAGTCAAAAGCTTTGGCACAGTCAATAAAGCAGAAACAGATATTTTTCTGGAACTCTCTTGCTTTTTCCATGATCAAGCAGATGTTGGGAATTTTATCGCTGGTTTCTCTGCCTTTTCTAAATTCAGCTTGAACATCTGGAAGTTCATAGTTCACGTTTTGCTGAACCCTGGCTTGGAGAATTTTGAGCATTACTTTACTAGCATGTGAGATGAGTGTAATTGTGCGGTAGTTTGAGCATTCTTTGCCATTGCCTTTCTTTGAGATTGGAATGAAAACTGACCTTTTCCATAGGCATGTTTAAATAAACCACAGAAGAAATCATAATTTTCTATTTAGTTTTGTTGCTTTCCATTAAAATAAATAACTTTATTAAAACTATTAGAATAAAAGCAAATGTTTTGAAGTAAATCATATATAAAAATTATAAGATATAGATACAATGATACATATGTTTGTAGATTGATATCAATCAGTTTATTCACATATTCACATGTTTTGAATGACATTTGAGCTTGTTTTCACATTCATCAGAGGCAGGTCAAATTATATAATTCTTTCAGGATAATTATAGAAGTTGTAAGTGATATCAACCCACCAAATGACTTAATAACTGCCATGTTACTCCTTGTTAGTGTCAATGGTTAATAAGTGAAAACACTTCCTCATTTTCTGGCCAATTGGTTACAATCAAGAACAAAAATCAATGCTAATGTTAGGACCTATAATCCTGCATATCTAAGCAATTACTACTTTTAAAGTGTTTTTTGCACTATTATAGATTTTCCATGACTTTATCTAGTGTGGAAGACCATAATACTATCAAAATTATCTTAAATCATTTTGACCTTATAACTATCTGAGCCCAGTGAAATATAAACAAGATTTAGATAAAATGTAAAACAATAGAAATGGAGAAGGGAATGGCACCCCACTCCAGTACTCTTGCCTGGAAAATCCCATGGATGGAGGAGCCTGGTAGGCTGCAGTCCATAGGGTTGCTAAGAATCAGACACGACTGAGCAACTTCACTTTCAATTATCACTTTCATGCATTGGAGAAGGAAATGGCAACTCACTCAAGTGTTCTTGCCTGGAGAATCCCAGGGATGGGGGAGCCTGTTGGGCTGCCATCTATGGGGTAGCACAGAGCTGGACATGACTGAAGCGACTTAGCAGCAGCAGCAGCAGCAAAACTATAGAAAAATAAAAATCTAACAGATTTTTCACACTAGACTGTCAAAATGCATTTTCCAGGAACATGTTACTTACGTTCGTAGCAAAGGAAGAAATCACTTATGATTTCTTGATTTTGTGTGTTTGTATAAGATTTGTATAAGATTCCTATCACTTTTTGTTGAATCTCTTCTCTTTCTCTCACCTTCATGCCAAGGAGTGAAAGACAAAGAAGTAACTATAAGGTGAATGAAATTTAATTATACCTGCATCTATTTATGAATGGCTTCTTCTACTTAATCAGCGTTTTCATTACTGAGTAACAAGCTAGTATTTTGACTTAATTGCTCATGGTAGTAATGGTTATCATCAGCCTACTTTTAATATTTAAAAACATTACACAATAATTATGCTTTTTACTAATGTGGACACAATTGGCAAATACTTACTAATATTTTCAATATTTCTTTTTTCTTTAAGAAAGTTTCTAGTAGGCTTTCAGTTCACATTCAAATATAGTTATATGTCATGTATTGAATATATATATATATATAAACATAGTTATATATGTATGTATTGAATTTTCCATTTATAATTCAAAATATCAAGTTTTACACAAAGAAAAGCAAGTTGTACAACAAAGATCTAAGTTTTTGTTCCTTTATATAATAATAAATTTCCATGTCTGCACTATATTCAGAGTTTTTACTTAAATATAACTGCATAGACTCTGCATTCTTTATATGACTCCTCCTCTCCTGCAACATAAACATGCAATAGCTTCAAAAACATGATTTGATAGCCAATGTCCTTNAGTTTTACACAAAGAAAAGCAAGTTGTACAACAAAGATCTAAGTTTTTGTTCCTTTATATAATAATAAATTTCCATGTCTGCACTATATTCAGAGTTTTTACTTAAATATAACTGCATAGACTCTGCATTCTTTATATGACTCCTCCTCTCCTGCAACATAAACATGCAATAGCTTCAAAAACATGATTTGATAGCCAATGTCCTTATTAGGCATGGATTATAAGATAATTATGCAATTTTAGGTTTCAAGGACAATTATAGAACACCTAATCCCATAATCCTTAAATTTTTTAGCTAATATATTCCTTTATGAGTTTGACAAAAGTTTGGACCCACTGTATATAGCAGTGCAAACATGTATGTTCCTTCAGTTGATGTTAATTAACTGACTATGTACCTTTATAGGCACTGCTGAAGAAAAAGACTTTCCTAGTGGAATGCATAATCTTGTGAGAAAGAAAAGTATTAATCAGATAATCACACACCTATAATTTAACAAATATTAAGTGCTCTCAACTGTATGTTACAAGAATCTTGAACATCCATTAAATCCATCTAGTTCAATCCTGAGTTGTAAACTGACAGCTATTGTTTGGTCACTGAGTTGCGTCCCACTCTTTGTGACTCCATGACCTGCAGAACACCAACCTTCCCTGTCCTTCACCATCTCCCAGAGTTTGATCACACTCATGACCTTTGAGTCAATAATGGCATTCAATTATCTTATCCTCAGTTAACTGACAGAAGTCTAACAAAGAAATAGGAAGAAATGGTGCTAAGGACTATGTCCTCCCAAAATTCATGTTTTGAAGCCCCAAATTATTTATAGGAGAGAACTTGAGAGGTAATTAGGTCATGAGGCTGGAACTTTCATGAATGAAATTAGTGCCTTTATAAAAGACATGTAAGAGATTATCTCTTACCCTCCACCACATGTGGATATAATGAAAGGACAATTGTCTAGAAACCAAGAAGAGGGCTCTTATTTGCCACTGAATCTGCCAGCATCTTGAACTTGGACTTGCCAGTAAAACTGTGAGAAATAGAGATTGAAGCCGTCCAATCTTTGGTATTTAGATACCGTAGCCTGGGCAGACTGAGATAGGCAGCTATGTGGTTAATCAGGGGAAGAAGTTGTAAAGCCTTTCAAACAAAAGACAGAAAATTAGAAGCAGCACTAAGGTAGAATGCAAATGGCAAGAAATGAAAGAAGTACCGTGAGATGGAAATGCTGGCCTCAAGGAAAAAATGACATGAAGAGAGGTTGAAAAAGTACTTGTGGAAGAGTTACTGCTAGAAAACTCACATCCTAAGAGTCATTTTAAGGATTTTCAGTTAATTCTAATTACAATGGGCAACCATTTTTTGTTTGTTTGTTTCGAGAGGTAAATTTGTCAATTTAATGTTAAAATGCTATGGGGGCAGGAACAATTTTTAAAGGTCAAGAGCACACAATCACTTCCACAAAAGTTTTTATATCCTTTTCCACCCAAACTGTTAATTCATAGCATTTTACAGGTCTCATTTGCAGATAAGAAAACAAAAGAAAGACCTCTGAGTAAGGGCAAGACTGGTGCTTGCTGAGTAGGCAGGTGTAGGGTAAATTATGAACTTTGTATGTCAAGATAAGGAGTCTGGGCTTTATTCAGAAAGGAAAATGGAAAGATAGAGTGACTTAAAATTGGTGAGTCACATTTCATTACACTTACTTGTGATTATCATTTAGTAATCGGCACTATGCTAGATTAACAGACATATTATAACTAAGATAGGTAAGGACTGAAAAAATAGCCAGAATGAATTAGAGAAAGATTGCTCTGTCATCAACATGAAGAATGAATTATATTTCAATTCTTCAGATGAAGAATGATGAGGGCCAGAATTAACAGAAGGCAGAAGAGTTTTAAAATATGTTAAGGATATAAAACTGCTGTTTCCTAATCAACTGATGTTCACACTGAAAACAACTAAAAATTTTGGATAAAAACTGGTAAAATGAAATTTAGTTATAAATGTAATATTAAAATTAATATGAATATTTATGTGACATATAGGAATATGAGATATTATATATATATAAAAAGTATAAAAAGGACACTAAAGAGATAAGCCAATTGTTGATTTCAAAACATTTGACAAGCATGTTGAACTTAAGCACATTATGATCTTTTTTTTTTTTTTTTTTGAAAATCAAAGTAAACAAAGGAAAAAGCTCAAGAAAGGCAGAAGACCACCCAAGAGTGGAGATTTAACAGTAGACTTTCTGCTTAGATACAGAACCACCAAATATATAAACTTTAGCATAGCACACAAAGATAAATGGTATATAAATACATCCCCTGCCACCTCCACAGTTCATGGAGAATTGCAAAAAGAGAAGAAAAAGTCTCCCCAGATATTTCACAAATAAAGCTAGACTCATGCACTTTTGCCATGAGATAATACCATTTCATGGTGTGAAAAATTCAAGGCAAAATTGTAGTTAAAATGATTCCTGCCTAGAAGTGGACACAGGCATGTAAGAGATATAAATGCAAATATTCTCCAAAAGAAACCTCAAAGCGTTCTCACTGGTAAATTTTGGGAAATACAGGCTTATAAAAAATTATCAGAAAATGATAAATAAAGAAGATCCTATGTGCAATACAGAGCAGAACATGCAAAGACTTCAAACATTGGAATTATCACAATATTAGAATTATATCTGGAATATAAATTATAACTGAAATATAAAGCAAGTATATTTACTAAATTTTTAAGAAGATGAATTGATAATGAAGAAGAAAACAACACTAAAAAAGACTAAGCTAATTTTAAGAACAAACAGCTACAAATACAAAATATAATAAATTGAAAATACTATGAGACTTCTTTAATAAGTAAATACAAATATCAGGATATTAGCTACTTCTGAAGAAGAGGATGTGATTAGGTAGGGAGAGATAACAGATACATTTTTTCAGACTCAAGAGACCGTAGTGTTTATAAATTTTTTGCATTGGTACTTAAGGAAAACAAGTTAACAAGGTTTTAGGGATACTAATGCAATTTGGTTGCAACTGGATGAAAGAGATGATTTAGAATGACTTTTGGGTTTTTAGCTCAGCCAGTGGGGTAGATTAGGTTGTTATTTAGGAAGACAGCAAAGATGAAAGGGGGAGTGACTTTGAAGGAAATGTTTTTAAAACAGTGCATTTGAAGTGTCCATGAAGTATAAAGCTTGAAGATATAGAGGGAGTAATTAGAAGTATTGATTGACAATTCAGTAAAGATATACATGAAAATCAAGAAAGTTAAAGATGTTAAAGATTTGTTGAGACGCTAATCTAGGAAATCTAGAAAGAACCAATATTTATGAGTCACTCAGAGTCCTGACCGTCTCCATGGTCCCAATCTGATGAACTAGGATTTTGAATAGAGTTTTATATTGCAAGTATGGGCAGGGTATACAATTAATAGAGGATGTGGAGGCACCAGGAGAATCACAAGAGTGTGAAGCACTAGGGGTTGAAAAGCTGAGGGTTACAGAAGGGTAGGCAGTGTCAAGACCATGGAAATGGAGGTGCCTGACTACCTTTGTACTGAGAAGAAGCTGGGGGCCCCTAGGTGTGAGTGAGCCTGTGTGATGCAGACCATAGTGGTCAATTCAGCCTCAACAGTTAGGGCAAGGCAGAGGACAGTGAAAACTGACACCTATGCAGGTTGAGAGTAGAAGTCCTGAAATCTTAACATTTAAAATTGTCAAGGATTAAAGAACGGGATTCACTTACTACTAAGGTATGAGAAATATCAAAGTAATCTTTCTTTGGAAATAAGTGGAAGGTAACCTTTAAGCAGAAGTGTTGGCAAATGTGCCAAGTGCTGGAAAGAAGTCAAACAAGAAGAAAATTACCTAGATGAAATGAAATGGATGGGGATAGGGAAATATTGGAAGCAGTATAATTCTGGAGATAGTCAGAACCTAGAGTAGGAACCAGGCAGGAATTAAAGAGGAGAATTAAAGATATATTTAAAAGATGGTTTTTGTTGCTGCAGTTGCTATAATCTATAGGATTTGACAACAATTTGGATACACAGTAAGGAAAAAGTAACACAAAGTGGAAGATATCTCAGGATTTTAGTTCAGAAGTATAACAAAATAAGAAATATTGAAAGAGGATCATGTTTTTGAAGGAAAATATTATTTTCTTCATTTTTCATTTTTAATACACATCACACTTACTGAATATGCAAGCTGGCTTTGTAAGCAAGCAGAGAAAACTCAGATGTAGAATGCAATAGAGATTCGACTGCTTCAATAGAAAATAGGGAGGGATTATTATATTGGAACATTTGGAAAATATAATACCTATTAGAAATTAGCTGAATAGACCACTAAACACTGAGAAAAAAAGAAAAGCAACCCTTGATAAACAAGTGATTTCTGGCAATGTAACCTAGATTTTGTTGCTGCAAACTGGCTTGGCACTCAGGCCATAGTACTTGCCTGATGAACATAAATACTTTCAAAGAGCATCAAACTTAGACAAGGCCAATGTGACCATGATGGGTTAAAACAAAACCAAGACCACTTCATAATCATGTCTGAACATAGACCAAATAGAATCATTGTCTGAGCCACAAAAATGACCGAACATTCTCTATCCTGCTAGTAAAAGTGGCTGCTGCTTTTTCCTCAATTATGGTTTCAGCCTAGGGTTAGTCTTCACTTTAGATAAAATCTATTAAGATACCCAATCATAGAATTACCCCTGCCTCCAGAGCAAAATCTGATTTCTTTAAAATTTCCCCCAAATGACCTAACATAAGCACAAATCTTACAATTTCTTTCTAATTTCTTCTTAATAAGATGTTTCACAGATCCTGGAGGTATGCATTCTCCTTTGTTTCGAAGTGTATTAAATCCAACTTGTTTAATTGCTGCCACTTGTGGTCTTTGGCTGGAGGGAACTGATAAACTTTGACACCATTCATGTCTCCCAATCCACAGCCCCAACGCTCCAACATACATATAGTAAAGAAAACCAAAATTACAGTGTTTGTGAGGAATGGAGGCATGGGGCAAACTTTGTATTAGCATTTGGTTTTAATAGTTGAAAACAAATTTAACAAGTTAAGATCTTTACAAAACTCCTTCAAGCAATTTTATTTATTTGTTTCTCTTTGGGGTTTTTTTAGGCTTTTTAGGGCTAAGGCTTCAGATATTATCCAAATTGATAATACTGTAAGGTGTATAATCCTCATACTTGCTGAATCACTACTAGATATATGTTTAGTATCTTCAGTGTTTGGAAACGTGATGACCTACTATTATAATCAAGTTATCTCTCTAAAGCATCATAAGCTCTTGCAATTTGTACTCAATGGTCTAAATATCTTCATAACTCAACATTAAAAAAAATTAAGATCACATCTGGTCCCATCACTTCATGGTAAATATAAGGGGAAAAAGTGAAAGCAGTGACAGATTTTATTTTCTTGGGTTCCAAAATCACTGCAGACAGTGACTGAAGCCACGAAATTAAAAGATGCTAGCTCCTTGGAGCAGCTAAGAGTCGGACACGACTGAGCGACTTCACTTTTAATTTTCACTTTCATGCTTTGGAGAAGGAAATGGCTACCCACTCCAGTGTTTTTGCCTGGAGAATCCCAGGGATGGGGGAGCCTGGTGAGCTGCCGTCTATGGAGTTGGACACGACTGAAGTGACTTAGCAGCAGCAGCAGCTCCTTGGAAGGAAAATTATGACAAACCTAGTCTACCTACACTTATAATCTGCATGCTTAGCCATGTCCAACTCTTTGCAACCCTGTGGACTATAGCCCACCAGACTCCTCTGTTCATGGAATTTTCCAAGCAAGACTACTGGAACGGGTTGCCATTTCCTACTCCAATGACAGAGACATCACTTTGGCTACAAAAATCCACAGAGTCAAAATTTAAAGTCTTTGCAGTAATCATGTATGGATGTAAGAGTTGTCCCATAAAGAGGAATGAGTGCTGGAGAATTGATGCTTTCAAACTGTGGTGCTGGAGAAGACTTTTGTGAGTCCCTTGGACTGCAAGGAGATCAAACCAGTCCATCTTAAAGGAGATCAAACCAGTCCATCTTAAAGGAAATCAACCCTGAATATTCATTTAAAGGTCTGTTGCTGAAGTTGAAGCTCCAGTAATTTTGCTACCTAATGTGAAGAGTTAACTCATTGGAAAAGACCCTGAGGCTGGAAAAGATCGAAGGCAAAAGGAGAAGGGGGCAGCAGAAGGTGAGATGGTTAGATAGCAGCAGGGACTCAATAGACATGAATCTGAGCAAACACCAGAAGATAGTGGAAGACAGATGAGCTGGCATTCTACAGTTCATGGGGTCACAAATGGTCAGACATGATTTAGCAATTGAACAACAGCTATCAGTGGAATCTAAGTAGAAAATCTGTTTGGTCTATCTTGTCAGATAAAAACAGACATGTTATTCATCCTCTATCTCTCTCATCTTCTTCTCTGATCCCTAGGTNAAGACAGATGAGCTGGCATTCTACAGTTCATGGGGTCACAAATGGTCAGACATGATTTAGCAATTGAACAACAGCTATCAGTGGAATCTAAGTAGAAAATCTGTTTGGTCTATCTTGTCAGATAAAAACAGACATGTTATTCATCCTCTATCTCTCTCATCTTCTTCTCTGATCCCTAGGTTGTCTCTCTTCATAGGCAGATCTCAAAGTGTGGCAGCCTAACATTTATACCTGAAAGTGAAGATTCTCATTGACTCTTGCTTTCTTTCATGTCTGGATGGTTAGGGAAGTGTTATATGGATTGATTTGCACTGATACTTGACCAGTCCCTTGTTTCCCATTTGCCCACTGACAGGTTTTATGAAGGACACTTAGTGCACAGTTGCCACCTTGTTTATGAGTTCATCTGTAATGTTGTACCATGTGCCTTTCCCAGTTTGATCTTGTTTACTGCAGTTTCCCTCTCTGCCAGGAAAGGTGAATGTTATTTTATGGCTGTGCAGATGATTGCCTCACACTTGGTACCAGCTATATGGTCCCTTGGTACCTCATATAGCTTCTTGAATTATACTTTCCAGTGGTTTTGGATGTCTTCCTGTGCTGTTAGCACTTTGCCATCTGCTGTCCTGATGCCACTACAGTCTTTGGGTAAAATTCAATGTTTACAAATCCCTTTGTAGTGTTTCTAGCTATCTCTTGTCTCCAATATTTTTTACTACATTGATTGTTATTTTTTTATCTCTCANGGTGCCATTTTCTTCTCCATGATTAGTATAACCATCTTTTAAAAAGAAAACTCAGTATCATGATAAGAAAAATTAAAGTGTAACAGGATCCAGGCTCTTAAGGTGTCCAGAACTCTAAGCCTTCTGATACTAAATCAGCATAATAAACTCATAAATGCCACAGTCTCATTCATCTGAGAATCAAGTAAGCATCCTTTAAGTATTTATTTTCCCCCATTGTCCCTTTCCTCCCAACAGTCATATACTTTTGTAAAATTTATAGGGATTATTGTATAGAAGTAGCAGTTCAAGTATAACCAAACAAAATAGCTTCAGATTTCATTATTATAAGCCTTAATATCCAAATAATATTGAGAATATTGCAATATCATGATCCGTACATTAGAGAAGTGGGCATAATATGGACTCCTGAATTTTAGTCAGGTACAGAAATAATCCTTATAAATTCAAAGCTTAAGTGAAGCAAACTTTCATTCTATAGTGAAACAAACCACTCTAGCGATTTATTAAAGTAAGAAAGTGATTTGGTGTGTCTATCTGATAAAGATAATTAAAAGTAGTAGAACCACTGGCTAACAGAGACATTTTATTTGTTGTTTTTAATGCTCTCTATTCATGCCAGCACATGTGCATTTGAAAAAGCTTCAGGTCTAAGAACTGATACAGAACAGATGGCAAACCATATCCTTTGAATAGTTCCATAACAGGGGTAAACCAAATAGCATTTTTTTATTATGATATTTCTCATTCACTCTTCTTTCACAGGCAATTTCTTTTGCTAACTCTTACTTATCTAAGGTACATATTTGTACTATACTGTTGAATCATTTCAAAAGCAAAATGCAAAGACCCATACTCCTAGTCAGAAATCTGAAATTTACTGGACATCCTTTTTATTTCTAATATTCTTAGCATTCCATAATTCTTAGCATTACATACATATATATATATATATAATTTTTTGTCATTATAATACATATATATAATTGCTCCCAAAGGCTAACTTTTCTTTATTTCCATATTCATCCTCTGTCTTTAAGATCACATCACATTTTCCCTCGCTGGAGTTTTATGATCACATTGGCTTTGGGACTTTTCTAAAGCACAGATTCAGCTATGCCATCACTTAGTTTAATACTTCCATGACTGAAAAATATACAATACTTACTGAAAAATACATAATACTTCCATGACTGAAAAATACATAAATGAATAAAAATCATTAAATTATGAGATCTTTTTCTACCTAGTCCTTATCAATATCTTCCTCCTCTTCTCTCTCCACATTACCAAATTCACCCTGTGATTTTTGCATTCTTAAGTTATACATAACAAATGCTGAGGTGTCCCTCAGCTACGTCTGTGTGTTTATATAGAGCACCTTTTTATCTTCATTTTCTCTTTTCTTTGCTACTTATCTTATGTCTTATTTGTTTAGATATTCCTAGTGGCCTCAAGATGCAATTTTATAACAAGTATCTAAACAACTCAATATATTCTTGCTGAGGCTTATTTTTCAGCTTTACTATTTGCACAGTTGGGAATACTGATATACAGAAATACTTATCAGTAAAGTAAACCTTCTATCTCTGATGTTTCATCCTACAAGTAAAAATCATCCTGCTGTTGCCATTAAGTGCTTTGACTCATGTATAAACATTTTTTTTAACTCCAAACAACATGCTTAAAGTATGTTAGTTCATAATTGTGCAATGGTTGCATATTTTCAGTTTTTCTGAAAATTAAGTTCCACATTGGCTCATTTAATGCACTATGGAAACCATTAAAATGTTTAATTCATTATTGGAATACTTTCATTACAGTAATAACAGTTTAACACCCTGCAGTGGCAATTCTGAATGGAAAATTAAGTATATATTTGTGGTAGCTTAGGTTATTTACTTGTTAGGTGATACATCTTAGCATACCAGATATTGTTCTTCAAAGAGAGGGATACACTTTCAAGTAATTAGCTTAAATTCATCAAATCAATACAAGATATTGTTAGACTAATTCTTTATTTTTCTGTTGAATTGATTGAAGTTTCTTCAGAACATTTTTCCCATGGAATTTTAGTATAAACTATATTGGCATGCCATGGCCCATGAAAGCAATGCAAGACAATAAAAAGTGCTCATCCATTCTAATTTTGCAAGTTCTGAAGTGTAAGGGAAAAAATTCTGAAACTGAAATAAATAATAAATTAAAAGTTGCTATGCCAATGAAGGGCTTCTTTGGTGACTCAGATGGTAAAGAATCTGCCTATAATGCAGGAGACGCGGTTGAGAAGATCCCCTGGAAAAGGGGATGGCTTCCCACTCCAGTATTCATGCCTGGAGTATTCCCTGCACAGAGGAGTCTGGTGGTGGGCTACGGTCCATGGATTGCAAAGAGTCGACACAAAATGATGGACCGACCAACACACACAGACATACACACACAAACACACATGCTGATAAAACCAGAAATGAACATAGTGTTGTAATTTTAATTTTTTCATTATGAATTAAAAGAAAAGACTTTGCATATTTTTAAATGTATGTGAAGTCGCTCAGTCGTGTCTGACTCTTTATGATCCCATGGACACCAGGCTCCTCTGTCTATGGGATTTTCTAGGCAAGAGTACTGAAGTGGGTTACCTTTTTCTTCTCCAGGAACTTCCCAACCCAGGGATCGAACCCAGGTCTCCTGCATTGTAGACAGACGCTTTATCATCTGAGCTTCATTTAATGCTTTAGGGTTTCAAAAGTTTGTTTAAATTGAAATCTATATATCATCTATCTACACATACTAAATACTCAAATCTATGTGTGTTTAAATTATGGTGTTTAACACATATTATAAAGCTTAACTTTCCATTGCATAGGAAAAATAAAGCTTAATTGTAGTGGGAAATTAAGATATGATTTATTTGTAAACAGATAAAATCCTAGAAGCTCTATCTACACATACCCTTCCAATATAGATTTGCTATTTGATTGACTATAGAAATTGATCATAAATTTTTTTTTTAAATTCCTCCATTCATGGCTGATTTTATACCAGTAGGATCTTTTATGTATTTATATTTAATTGACTTGAATTTCCAGGGAGGAAACTCTTTGTTCTTGAGCTATGAGTCAATATAAAAGTATTCCTTAACTAAATGCCTTACCTTGAGGAGAATAGAATTAAAAAAAAAAAATCAACAGACTCTTTACACAGTTACATTCTCATCTGTTTTGTTTCTAACAATGAATTCACAGACTAAGTTATAGAATGGATTGTACAGAATAATCCCTTACTACTCTTTTTATAATTATCTAAACTTGAGAGAGGAAAAGAAGACTCAGTTTTTTTTTTTTTTAATCAACTACATGTGCCATAGCAAAAAATAACTTTATCCAAGACAACACAGGATTAATTTTTTTCCTGGTATAATCATTGTCATCTCCTTTTTAAAATCAAGCCATTAAGCTAAAAACTGTTGTCTCCACTGTTAATGGATGATTTCTAATACTAAATAGGACAGAGAGTGCCTCTGAAGCCTATTCCCTGCTTCTAATGTCAGGAGCTGATACTACAAAAGATTGAAACTTGTCTTCATAAGGAATTTCTGTGAAGATCAGTCTGTTTTACAGAGGCCACATTTAGGTATCATTTTACCTGTTTAGCTTTCCTTTGGAACAAAAACTTGTGATTATTATCTAGAGATATGCTGTCAAATAGGGTAGTGGTTATATATGTGTCTATTTATATTTAAATAAAGTTTTAAAATTTTGTTTCTCAATATTCCTAGTGCATTTCATATGTAAACTAGATACTTATGGGTAATGACAGAATGGTTAATAGAACTTTCCTTTATTGAAAAAATTTATGCAGCCTTCTCTAGGATTTCATTAATGTCTCATCCACTTAAATAGGTTATCCCAAGGAGTTAAGATGTTACCAATAACAATCATGACCCTACAGAAGACCTTCTTCAATGAACAGTGCAAAGAAATAGAGGGAAACCACAGAAAGTTTAGATCTAGAGATCTCCTTAAGAAACCTGGAAATAAGAAAATACCATTTTGTTCAAAGATGGGCAAAATAAAGGACAGAAATGGTAAAGACCTAATAGGAGGAGGAGAGATCAAGGGATGGAAAGACTACACAGAAGAATCATACCAAAAAGATCTTAATGATCCAGATAACCATGATGGTGCAGATTCTCACTCAGCCAGACATTGTGGAGTGTGAAGTCAGTGGGCCTTGGGAAGCATTGCTGTCAGGAAATCTGGAAAATCCAGAAGTGGCCATAGAACTGGAAAAGGTCAATCCTCATCCCAATTTCCAAGAAGGGCAGTACTAAAGAATGTTCAAACCACTGGACAGTTGCACTCATCTCTAATGCTAGTAAGGTTATGCTCAAAATCCTCCAAGCTAGGCTGAAGCATTACGTGAACCAAGAACTTCTGATTTTCAAGCTAGGTTTAGAAAAGGCAGAGGAACCAGAGATGAATTTGCCAACATTTTCTGGATCATAGAGAAAGCAAGAGAATTCCAGAAAAATGTCTACCTATGTTTCACTGACTTTGCTAAAGCCTTGACTGTGTGCATCATAAAAAATTGTAGAAAACTCTTAAATAGATGGGAATACCAGACCATCTTCCTGTCTCTTGAGAAACCTGTATGATGTTTAAGAAGCAACAGTTAGAACCCTGCATGACTGGTTCAGGATTGAGAAAGGAGTATGACAAGACATGTCACCTGTTTTTTAACTTATACACAGAGCATGCCATGTGAAATACCAGGCTTGATGAAGTGCAAGCTGGAATCAAGATTGCTGGGAGAAATATCAACAACCTCAGATATGCAGATGATACCATTCTAATGGCAGAAAGCAAAGAAGAACTAAAGAACCTTTTTGATAATGGTGAAGGAAGAGAGTGAAAAAAAAATCTTAAAACTCAATATTAAAAAAAGACTAAGATAATGGCATCTGGTTTCATCACTTCATGGTAAATAGAAGGGGAAAAGGTGGAAGCAGCGACATTTCATCTTCTTGGGCTCTAAAATCACTGTGGATGTTGACTGCATCCATGAAATTAGAAGACGATTGCTTCCTGGCAGGAAAGCTATGACAAATCTAGACAGTGCATTAAAAAGCAAAGACATCACTTTGTCAACAAAGGTCCATATAATTAAGGCTATGGTCTTTCCAGTGGTCATGTATGGATGAGGCCTGGACAGTAAAGAAAGCAAAGTGCTGAAAAATCTATGCTTTTAAACTGTGGTTCTGGAGAAGACTCTTGAGAGTCCCTTGGAAAGCAAGGCCATCAAACCAGTCAATCTTAAAGGAAATCAACCCTGAATATTCTTTGGAAGGGCTGATTATGAAGCTCTGATATTTTGGCCACCTGATGGAAACAGCTGACTCATTAGAAAAGACTCTGATGCTGGGAAAGATTGAAGGCAGGAGGATAAGAGGGTGACAGAGGATGGGATGGTTGAATGGCATCACCTATTTACTGGACATGAACATGGGCAAAATCTGGGAGATGATGAAGGACAGAGAGGCTTGGCATGCTGCAGCACAGAGGGTCACAGAGTCAGACAGGACTTGGTGACTGCACGAACTAGGCACTGTGTGTCTAATGATCAAATAAAATAATTTAAAAATTATGTGTCTATAATTGTGTATTTTTAATTGAAACCTTAAATTTCCAAAGTTAAAACACACACACACATGCTCACAGTTAAAAACAAAAACAAAAACACTGGCAAGCAAAAGTCAAAATGAAGTAACAAAGAACTGAGGAAAATAAAAAGTAGAAGATTTTTGTCTCCCCTAAGTTATTTCCACTCCTTAGTTGGAAGTTTATTTAAANAATTTCCAAAGTTAAAACACACACACACATGCTCACAGTTAAAAACAAAAACAAAAACACTGGCAAGCAAAAGTCAAAATGAAGTAACAAAGAACTGAGGAAAATAAAAAGTAGAAGATTTTTGTCTCCCCTAAGTTATTTCCACTCCTTAGTTGGAAGTTTATTTAAAAGTTTGACAGCAGTCATTTCAGGCCTCCATTCTCCTATTTGGCTACTGCCTATGCATCCACATACAAACATAACTGAAGGTAAAATAATGTGTACATTCTCTCCCATAGAAACCTGTTTGGGAAGTTAAAGTTTTTCTTGTTTTGTTTTTTCCAGAGGATGATTGTACTTAAAATAAACAGTTAGGTAGATNGAGACACAGATGTATAGACAATTTTTTGGACTCTGTGGGAGGGGGAGAGGGTGGGATGATTTGGGAGAATGGCTTTGAAACATGTATAATATCATATAAAAAATGAATCACCAGTCCAGGTTTGATGCAGGATACAGGATGCTTGTGGCTGGTGCACTGGGATGAGCTGGAGGGATGGTACGGGGAGGGAGATGGGAGGGCGGTTCAGGATGGGGAACAGGTGTATAGCCGTGGCAGATTCATGTTGATGTATGGAAAAAGCAATACAATATTGTATAGTAATTAGCCTCCAATTGAAATTTAAAACAAAATAAAAATAAAAGCATGAGAACAGGACTGGCCCAAGAAAAAATGATGAAGTAAGACTTTTGGTTTTGTCACCATTTTAAGTTTTTCTGTATGTGCTCTGTACAGCAGTTATTTAAATACATATCTTGTACATGAGTGTGTGCTACATCTCTTCAGTTGTGTCTGACTCTTTGTGACCCTAAGGACTGCAGTCCATCAATCCCTCTGCCTGTGGGATTCTCCAGGCAGGAATACTTAAGTAGATTGCCATGCCCTCCTCCAGGGGATCTTCCCGATTCAGGGATTAAATCAGTGTCTCTTGTCTCCTGCGTGGGCACACAGATTCTTTACCACCAAACCACCAGGAAAGATAAATAGTAAATATATACATATATTTATATATGTGTATATATATATGTGTGCATATAAAATTATTTTTCACATTTTATTTATTGGCTATATTTTTGAGAACATTTGTCTACCACATTTCCACTTTTACCAGGGTGAACTATCCTTTCTATGAAATCATTTAGTTATGCCTGTAACTACTATAGCATTCATTCTATCACTCTGTAAATGTATAGTTCTACACATCTCTCCAATAATGCAGTGTTGGAAAGTTTTCTGTATGTCATCTTCACATCTTCAAATTCTGATATGTTGTTTATTACTTAATAAGTAAATTTGCACATGCTTAGTTGCTCAGTCATGTCCAGCTCTTTGCAACCCCATGGACTGTAGCCATCCAGGCTCCTCTGTCCATGGGGCTTCTCTAGGCAACAATAGTGGAGTGGGTTGCGATACCCTCCTTCAGGGGATCTTCCCAACCCAGGGTACAAACCCAGGTCTCCTGCATTGTAGGCAGTTTCTTTACCATCTGAGTCACCAGGGAAGCCCAATAAGTAAATAGTATATGCTATTTCTGAAAAATAACTATAAAACTGTAATTTTTAAAAGCCATCTTATGTATGTAAAGCACAATTAAGTACAAAAAATACAAAATAGGTCGCTTCTCTGATCTTTTCTATGAAGAATAATAAAAGAAAATCAGTCTACTTATTGACCAGTCTTTTATTCTAGAATTACTACTTGTAAACTGTAAGTTGTAAAAAATATAGATTCCCTTTCATTGCTTGTCCACAATGACTTCAAATGAAATTCAATGTTATCTAAATTTCATGAAGAATCCAATAATTTGAAATTCCTAACATACCAGGATAGTCTTTTTTTTTTTTTTAATTGTGGTAAGAACACTTAGTTTGAGACCTATCTTCTTAGCAATTTTTTAAGAGCACAATACAGTGTTGGTCTTCCCAGGTAGCTCAGTAGTAAAGAATTTGTCTGCTGATCAGAAGACATGTGTTTGATCCTTGGACTGATAAGATCTCCTGGAGAAGGAAATGGCAATTCACTCCAGTATTCTTGGGCTTCCCTGGTGGCTCAGACAGTAAAGAATCTGCCTGCAATGTGGGAGACCTGGGTTCAATCCTCGGGTTGGGAGGATCCCCTGGAGAAGGAAATGGTAACCCACTCCAGTATCCTTGCCTAGAGAATCCCTACGAACAGAAGAGCCTGGGAGGCTATAGTCCACAGAGTCTCAAAGAGAAGGACAATACTGGATGACTAAACACAGCACAGAGCACCTGGTATTCTTGGTTGGGAAATCCCATGAACAGAGCAGCCTGACGGGCTACAGTCCTTGGGGTAGCAAAATAGTGGAACATAACTTAGCGGCTAAATAACAGCAGCAGTGTTGTTAAGTATAAGCACAATATTGTACAACATATATCTACAATTTGTTAGTTGTATGAAAAGTGAAAGTCGCTCATTGTGTCCGGTTCATTGTGCCCCATGGACTGTACTGAATTCTCCAGGCCAGGATACTGGAATGGGTAACTGTTCCCTTCTCCAGGGGATCTTTCCAAACCAGGGATCAAACCCAGGTCTCCCACATTGCAGCTGCATTCTTTACCAGCTGAGCCATCAGGGAAGCCTGAGAATACTGGAGTGGATAGTCTATCCCTTCTCCAGAGAATATTCCTTACCCAGGAATTGAACCAGGTCTCCTGCATTGCAGGCATATTCTTCACCAGCTGATCTACCATACTTTATATGAAGTAGCTTAAATAGTCAAACACACAGAGAACAGAATTTTATACAGTGTAATACTTCTCCCAGACAGCTTCAAAACCTTGGATGATATTTTGTCCCTCTTCCTTGTAAATGTTTGTTCCATTGATTATTCTCCCTGAAATAAACATGTGGTCCTCTAGATTTGCCCTCGTAATGGCTTTCTCAATATTTCCTCCATAATGATCCATCATAACCTTTTTGAAGCAAAAAATATATACATTTACTACACCACATATATCCATTTCTAATCACCACTTTACACTGAGTTCACATTATCTTACGTGTTCAAACTAGACTCTCTTAAACCAAAGTCTCTTGAACACTACTTACAAATTTTTAATCATTATCATTTCTATTAAAAAGTATGTTAATGAATCAGCATCACAATAAAATAAAGTTCTAATTTGTTGTTGCTGTTGGTTAGTAAGTTATGTCCAACTCTTTGCAACCCCATGGACTGTAGCAGACCAGGCTCCTCTGTCCTCCACTATGTAACAGAGTTTGCTCAAATTCATGTCTCTTGAGTCCATGATGCTGTTTAACCATCTCATCCTCTGCTGCCCCTTTCTCCTTTTGCCTTCACTCTTTCTCAGCATCAGGGTCTTTTCCAATGAGTCGGTTCTTTGCATCAAGTGGTCAAAGTATTGGAGCTTCCATGTAGCATTTAAGGCCTCCATATTCTTCTCTCTCCTACTTCTCAGCTATGTTACCCACTTATTCATAAGAAAAATCTTTCCCACCAGGTTCCTGTGAAAGTATTACTCCCTTCTTTAGGCCTGTGTAAATAATAGCCATTTTTTATGGCCTTCTTCCATTAAAGATTTTCATAGAACCTCCAACATTTATGGCATTTAATACCAGCCTCCAATATATGGAATTTTTACAAGCTTCTTTGTACTGGATTGTTTCTTTTTAAATTATATGTTCCGATCTAGGTTGTGAGACCTTCAAAAATGAAAATATTGTTTCATATTTCCCAATATTCTCAAGCAGAGAGCACCTGTTTATCTGTGTACTGCACACACATTGCTCATTAATAAACCATTGGCGAGGGTTTAATTTAGAATTTGCATATGAATTACATACATTTACAGCAAGTGATTATTATGTAACTAAAGTAAGCATGCAAAGAACAGACTTAAACTTTGAAACCCAATAAACTTGAATCACATTACTAATACATATTTAACTTGGATTAATCATTTGGATCTCTGATTTTTTTTTCAATCTTAAAATGGAGATAATTACTATCAATTTATTCAAGTCATTGTGAATTTGAAAGTAAGCAATAAAACCAGATCACCTATAAAAGTTTATGTATGTTCCCCTGGGTGGTTGAAACAACTGCAAAAAGAGTAATGTTATAATTACATTTTGACATATTTACAAGATAGAAATTAAGGGTTTTTTAATACAACATCAAAATTTACATTAAGTAATAATCCTTTAAAGTTTTACACCCAGTGGCTGATAGACACATGAAAAAAATTCTATGAAATGATATTTATTTGATGTGGTGGCTTTCATTGCTGTAAAAGATTACCCCTTATTGCATCGGCAAGTTAAAATCCTAATTGCTCTGTAGCATTTGAGAAGCTAGTCTAAAAAATAGATTAAGTGAGGATGACTAAAAGCCACTTTGTGTAGAATTTGTCTCACTCAAACTTATATTTACTCTCTGTATATGGCTTCTCAACTATCCCTCAGATTACGCAAAAAGGAATAACTTGCATTGACATTATCTACACCATGTAGGTCTTTATTCAATTACATCCCACCTCAAGTAATTTTTTTTCTACACTGCATCGATTTGGTTGTTTTTTAACCTTTCCTCATTTCTTCCCTTCAGTCCTCTTTAATTCCAGATGTCACATCAAGATGTCTTTACTGATTGTTTTGTAATAAAATCTCTCACAGCTGAGGAGCATAGATCTCTGTGCTTAAAGGAGGAAAAATCCAGCAATAAGCCATGATGCCAGAGAGACAATTCTTTAAATATACTCAAAGCACTAAAGCTGGGAATTTTTTGGTAACTTGTACCTTACTTGAAGATACTTTAATGCTGATGTGAATGAATATGGGGTCACATTTTAATTCTGAGAGGCAGGTTCATGGGGGAAAATAAAATAAAATTTAGATATCAGCAGAACTTAATTTGAAACCTGGCTCTGTCGTTACTAGTTTAGTGATTTTTGAACAGCCTGTTTAATCTTTTAACCCTCAGACCATGCATCTATTTAAAAATGAAATGTAATTGTAATAGTGTCGTGAGAAATTGGAAAGATTATACGTGATGCCACTGCACTGTCTGGGAATAATTCTCAAAAGACAAGGATCTGCTGATTTAAATAACTTTCTCAGAAATCAAAATTACAGAGTTTGTCTTAGGTTTGGCTGAGAAGAGTTTATATATATATATATATATATATATATATATGAACACATTTTATCTCCAAATTATATAATTTTTATATTTTCAATACAATATAAGTAAGACCCTTGGGGTAAATTTATGGCTTATAAGAAAAAGTATCTTGGTGACAAATATGCCAACTTAAAACAAAAGACTTGATGTAACATGAACAGGTATATTTGTAATGTATATAGGGATTAAATAAGCTTACTTTCAAAAATATTGAGCTCAGAATTACTGTAATTAGTGTGTGCCAACAAGGAATTTACACTGGCCTGTCACCCACATTGGACAAATGGTGAAGGTTTGCAGCTAGAATAAGCACAGTTGCTTTATATTTGTCATACATGAATTTAATGGTTGGTTTATCTTCCTTTATTGGAAATCCATTGTAATCTATACATAATGGATATAAAGTGCATCCAGGAAATGTTTTCTGATTATAAGCTCTAAGAAGCTGTACCCTAAGGATTTAAATATATTACAATGCAAAGTAAGCTACAGTTTAATGATTAAGTGGCATAAGAAGCTTCCAGAAACAATATCTAACATGGCATCAATACTGAAGTAAGAGAACAGACATTGTGGGAAATAAATATTTGACTTTCAATGTTTAATTTTCAATATATGTGAATCGTGTGATATAATGAATTTATACAGAATGCCTTGTCTATTTTCACTTTTGCCAAGTGCAAATTCCAAATAGAGCTGTATAAAATGTACAAATACATTTATTTCACTGAAAATACAGATGTAGAAAAAGTAACGTTAAAATAATACAGCACCAATATATATGCAGTGCTGTTATTTATAAACATAGTGGAAAAGACAATACTATATGGTGTTGTAAACACCACAATCATCAGATAGTTTCCTCATGATCTAGTTAAATATCGTAGTTATTATCCTACAGGATTTGTGTTACATAGTAACTGGAAAGAGCNTTAAAGTTTTACACCCAGTGGCTGATAGACACATGAAAAAAATTCTATGAAATGATATTTATTTGATGTGGTGGCTTTCATTGCTGTAAAAGATTACCCCTTATTGCATCGGCAAGTTAAAATCCTAATTGCTCTGTAGCATTTGAGAAGCTAGTCTAAAAAATAGATTAAGTGAGGATGACTAAAAGCCACTTTGTGTAGAATTTGTCTCACTCAAACTTATATTTACTCTCTGTATATGGCTTCTCAACTATCCCTCAGATTACGCAAAAAGGAATAACTTGCATTGACATTATCTACACCATGTAAGTCTTTATTCAATTACATCCCACCTCAAGTAATTTTTTTTCTACACTGCATCGATTTGGTTGTTTTTTAACCTTTCCTCATTTCTTCCCTTCAGTCCTCTTTAATTCCAGATGTCACATCAAGATGTCTTTACTGATTGTTTTGTAATAAAATCTCTCACAGCTGAGGAGCATAGATCTCTGTGCTTAAAGGAGGAAAAATCCAGCAATAAGCCATGATGCCAGAGAGACAATTCTTTAAATATACTCAAAGCACTAAAGCTGGGAATTTTTTGGTAACTTGTACCTTACTTGAAGATACTTTAATGCTGATGTGAATGAATATGGGGTCACATTTTAATTCTGAGAGGCAGGTTCATGGGGGAAAATAAAATAAAATTTAGATATCAGCAGAACTTAATTTGAAACCTGGCTCTGTCGTTACTAGTTTAGTGATTTTTGAACAGCCTGTTTAATCTTTTAACCCTCAGACCATGCATCTATTTAAAAATGAAATGTAATTGTAATAGTGTCGTGAGAAATTGGAAAGATTATACGTGATGCCACTGCACTGTCTGGGAATAATTCTCAAAAGACAAGGATCTGCTGATTTAAATAACTTTCTCAGAAATCAAAATTACAGAGTTTGTCTTAGGTTTGACTGAGAAGAGTTTATATATATATATATATATATATATATGAACACATTTTATCTCCAAATTATATAATTTTTATATTTTCAATACAATATAAGTAAGACCCTTGGGGTAAATTTATGGCTTATAAGAAAAAGTATCTTGGTGACAAATATGCCAACTTAAAACAAAAGACTTGATGTAACATGAACAGGTATATTTGTAATGTATATAGGGATTAAATAAGCTTACTTTCAAAAATATTGAGCTCAGAATTACTGTAATTAGTGTGTGCCAACAAGGAATTTACACTGGCCTGTCACCCACATTGGACAAATGGTGAAGGTTTGCAGCTAGAATAAGCACAGTTGCTTTATATTTGTCATACATGAATTTAATGGTTGGTTTATCTTCCTTTATTGGAAATCCATTGTAATCTATACATAATGGATATAAAGTGCATCCAGGAAATGTTTTCTGATTATAAGCTCTAAGAAGCTGTACCCTAAGGATTTAAATATATTACAATGCAAAGTAAGCTACAGTTTAATGATTAAGTGGCATAAGAAGCTTCCAGAAACAATATCTAACATGGCATCAATACTGAAGTAAGAGAACAGACATTGTGGGAAATAAATATTTGACTTTCAATGTTTAATTTTCAATATATGTGAATCGTGTGATATAATGAATTTATACAGAATGCCTTGTCTATTTTCACTTTTGCCAAGTGCAAATTCCAAATAGAGCTGTATAAAATGTACAAATACATTTATTTCACTGAAAATACAGATGTAGAAAAAGTAACGTTAAAATAATACAGCACCAATATATATGCAGTGCTGTTATTTATAAACATAGTGGAAAAGACAATACTATATGGTGTTGTAAACACCACAATCATCAGATAGTTTCCTCATGATCTAGTTAAATATCGTAGTTATTATCCTACAGGATTTGTGTTACATAGTAACTGGAAAGAGCCATATAGTTTTTTAGACCTTAGCTATGTCTTATCTAAATATGTTCTAACTTTTTAATTTTTTGATCCAGTTGTAAGCTTGGATTCAAGTAACTGGAAAGATTTTAGCTCCATCATTTGAGTAATTAGCCTATTTTATTGTTCCTCACCCATGTTGTCACCTGGTAGCATACTTGAGTGTATCTCTTGATGCCCAGTCAACTTCAGTGAAGTCTGTAGTGCAGAGAAATTCATGCATTGAAAGCAACTGTAAAAGTGGATGTCAGGTACTAGGAAAAGAATTTTAGAAAAAAAAGTCCATATTTGGTGAATTGATTGTTTGTAAAGAGAATTTTTCAAGCAGAATTCATCATAGAAATTATTTAAACTTAAACACAGTTAATTCTTTTGAAGAATTAGGAGGTAGGGGCTAATTACAAAGCTATTTTGGGATTAGCAGTCTTTTTTATGAGCACATACATCACAAAAATTGGCTGACTATAAACTTTTCCCAAATGCTGGGTTACCTAACAATTGATATCATTAGATTCATTACTTAAAAATGATGATGCTAATGTCATTAACTGCTTTTGCTCTTTAATGACTCCTCTTTGTCAAACTTTCTTAACATGTTCTATGCTGTTGCATGACCACCTGACTTCTGTCTCTCCCTCTCTGTATTTGACACTTTAGACTCAGAATTATGAAACTACTCCATTCCCTGTACAAACCTGTTTTGTGCCTTGAAGATTTTCTTCATTCAAGTGCTTATTTTTGTACACTCACTGGTTCATTCTGTTGCATCATGGACACAAAATAAAAGTGGTGCAGATGTTATTGTTTCTATGGCAAAATCTCTTCCTTTCTAATCTTTGAAAGCATAAGTATATCCACAATCATGTATATGTCTGATACGGTTTACACCTTACATGTTGTCATTTTAAGATTATGCCCTAGTGTCCTCTAGATCATGACGTCTTTAGAGGACAGATTATGCTTATTTGTCAATGTACACATAGTACCTGATATTTGGAAAGTGCTCATTTATAATTTGTTAAACCTTTGAAAGGAATGCATCTTTATTTTATATTTTATTACTTGTTTCTTCAATGAGACTTTTAGCCTCAATTTTGTGATCATTTTTAATTTTCTTTATCACTTGCTCTACTTATCTTCGTATTATTTAATCATTTAATTTTCTTTTCATATCATTACATCTAGAAATAATATCTTAGATGATGATTTTATAGTAATATTAGTAAAGATGAATCCTGAAAAATAAACAGGTACTAAACATTTGAAGAAATATTTTATTCAAAAAATTGATCATATATAAGATATTAGTACAGTATTATGAAATAAATTCTTTAACTCTTGCCTGGAAAATCCCATGGGTGGAGAAGCCTGGTGGGCTGTAGTCCATGGGGTCACTAAGAGTCGGACACGACTAAGCGACTTGACTTTCACTTTTTGCTTTCATGTATTGGAGAAGGAAATGGCAACCCACTCCAGTGCTCTTGCCTGGAAAATCCCAGGGATGGGGGAGCCTGGCGGGCTGCCATCTATGGGGTCACACAGAGTCAGACACGACTGAAGCGACTTAGCAGCAGTAGCAGCTTTAAATATACATTTTAGAACTCAATCTTCTTCTACTAAATATTTAAGTATGTTACTTAAATACTTTTAATATTTCAATATTTAATATTTAAATATTCAATACTACTAGTATTTAAGTATTAATAAATTAGCTTATGTGTGTATAATTTAGTACATTTCAAAATTTTTTTTTCCTCAATAGAGAAAATATTTCCTCTTAGCTATTGTTTTTTCAACAATAAAAGTATATATTTATAAGGGTAAATGTTAGCTAATCTCCATAGATTCCCTTGGACTGCAAGGAGATCCAACCAGTCCATCCTAAAGGAAATCAGTTCTGAATGTTCACTGGAAGGACTGATGCTGAAGCTGAAAGTGCAATACTTTGGCCATCTGATGAGAAGAATGACTCACTTGAAAAGACCCTGATGCCGGGAAAGATTGAGGGCAGGAGAAGGGGATGACAGAGGATGTGATGGTTGGATGGCATCACTGACGCAATGGACATGAGTTTAGGTAAACTCCAAGAGTTGGTGATGGACAAGGAGGCCTGGTGTGCTGCGATTCATGGGGTCACAAAGAGTTAGACACTACTGAGAATCTGAACTGAAACTGAACTGATAATAGCTATTTTCAGTTATAAACTTATGAAACCAGATTTGCGATTTTACTATTGAGCATATATTACTTGTATGATGTCATAGGGATATATGTGAAGAATAATACTCTAAGTGCTATGAAATAATTTAGAATCAGTCATAAGCATAGAAATTTAAGGAGGTTGCTTTTGAAGAGAAATCTGTGTTATAAAGTGTGTTAATACTAAAGATAGATTCTGGGCAATTCAGTTTTATTGAGTTGGAGTCTAGAAGAGAATAGATGATCATAGAGCCTGTGTGGAGAATTGAGGCAGACTACAATCAGGCAGACAAGAAAAATATACTGCAGATAAACACTGAAACAAAATATACATTTATATCCATAGGCATCAACTCTGGGAAAAGGCAACAGCAGACATATCTTGCTGTCATATGGTCATCTCAATTGCAATGGTTTCTTTGGCGCCCATGAATCATTCAGTCTGTGAGGCAAAATGCTGCTTCTAAAGTAGCAATTGGTCATGACCTTGCAGTAGAGGCTATGCTGGCTGAGTACAGACTACATGTGTACGCTGAGTGGAAAAAGCCTCAGGTAACAAATCAGTCCTGCCAGTGTACATAAACAGAACAGTAGCCCTGACAGATCTTGTCCTAACACTTACATATAAAGGATAGCATTGTGTGAAATATAAAAAGGTACTTCTGGGACTTCCCTGATGATCCAGTGGTTAAGACCACCTTCCAATGAAGAGGGTGCTGGTTCAATCCCTGGTAAGGGAGCTAGAAGCCTACATTCCTCATGGCAAAAATCCAAAACATAAAAAAACAAACAATATTGTAGCAAATGGAATAAAGATTTTTTTTAAAAAAGGTACTTCTGAAATTCCTAAATAAGATAATATTGTTTGTGTATCTATCAGATCATCTCCCTAATTTTTTTTTTCATGATTCTATATTTCAAGACAAAGTTTCTGAGAATTTTATATTTTAAAGAACTGTAATAGCTTTGAGGTAGTTTTTTACTAGTGAACTTCCTCGCAATTTAGATGTATCACGAACTGTTTCCTCCAAAAGAGTATTGGCTTACTTTTATACACAATGTGGTGTGTACACATAAAATGATATTGACTGTCTTCCTATATATAAGTTCATCAAGGAAAGGGAGTCTATATCAGGAATTCTCTGAACTCTAGAAATGTAATCATGTAGCCTACAAATAGTGTTTTTATAATCAATTTTAAGCTATGAAAGCAATAGTGCATGAATTGTCTATGAGATTTATGGAAAAATAGTTTTTTCTCCTATGTATTTCAAAGTTAGGTTAAGAATGGTCACAATGTGTTTTGGAAAACTCAAAAAGTGTACAAAATGTTTATGAGAAAGTGACAATTTAGATTTAGTAAATAGTCATCACTTTCAAATGCAAATACATTAAATTGTTTGCAATTGCATTTGTGTGTAATTAGCCATAATTAATATAAATACTTGTTTATAGACTATTAAATACTTGACAGAGTTTGAAGCAGAAAACTGAAATTTTAACAGTCTCTGTCAATTGAGAGATGAGGTCACATCATCTTTTGAATTGTGCACTTTCATTGTAAAATGTGACTCAATTTACAAAAGTTTATATTTGCATTTCTTTTATAAGTTTCAGGCAAAATTTGTTGTCACTTTTTGTTTCAAAGGAGAAAATGTACCTTAAACATTTAATAAATGTATATTCAATATGAGTATATTCAGTGTCTATGAAATACAAGACATTTGATGGCCACAGTAGTAGATTCAGACATACACACAGAGTACATAGTTAATGTTTAATAGAAACTTGCCTTCTAGAAGGATAATTAAAACATTTTGTCAAAATTACCATCAGTTCAGAAAAAAATCTGAGTCATTTGTATAGACATGGATAGACCTAGAGAGTGTCATACAGAGTGAAGTAAGTCAGTAAAAGAAAAATAAATATATTAATGCATATATGTGGAATCTAGAAAAACTGTATAGATGACTTTATTTGCAAGGTAAAAATAGACACAGATGTAGAAACAAACATATGAATACCAAAGGGGAAGGGGGTGGAAGGAATTGGGATTTGGGATTGACAGATATACACTATTGTTTCTTGTGTTTCTTGTTGTCCAGTCACTAAGTTACCTCTGACCCTTTGTGTGTGTGTGTGTGTGTGTGTGTGTGTGTCTGTGTGTATGTCTGTGTCTGTGTGTGTATGTGACCCATGCACTGCAGTATGCCAATCTCCTCTGTCCATGGGATTCTCTAGGCAAGCGTACTGGAGTAGGTTGCCATGGCCTCTTCCAGGAAAATCTTCCTGACCTGGGGATTGAACCTGCATCTCCTGTATCTCCTGCATTGCAGGCTGATGCTTTACCCACTGAGCCAACTGGGAAGCCCAACACCACTGACACTATGCATAGAAATAGATAACTAATGAGAATACACCATAAAGCACAAGGAACTCCACTTAATGCACTGTGGGGACCCAAATGGAAAGGAAATCCAAAAGGGAGGGGTTATATGTATATGTATGGCTGACTCATTTTGCTGTACAGTAAAAACTAACACAACATTGTAAAGTAACTATACTCCAGTTAAAAGCAATTAAAATAGAAAACTATTAAGATGAATCAAAGAAAGGATTATAAAATTAACATGTAAGGGGTTAATCTTATTATTATTAGAATTGAAGAAAATATGATAAAGCAGGAAGCAAAACTTTAATCTTTGTTACAGGAAGAAGATATTCTTATTTTAAAAACAGTTTAATTCCAGAAGACTAGTGACAATTCTGGGGAAATATAGTCACTCAAGTATTAGTAGGCACAGGGTCACAGGAAAGCAATTTGGTGACAAATTTAGGGATATCCAAGCTATATTTTTGATAATTGGTAATGGAGAACTATTGCTTTTGTTTGCTTGTTTGGTTTCGTTTTTATAAGTATTTTTTATTCAGTTCTAGGCTTTGGAAAAATGTCATTGAATTGTTATTTGAAGATGAAAAATCTGGACATATTAAGCACAGTCAAAATTTCATTACAACTTTCCAACTAATGAAGTAAATAGGAAATGACAGACTTGAGTTGGTAGAACAAACCTATAACATATATTACTGAAGGGCTGAGGAAGAAGGACTATTAAAGGATGACTTGATATTCCACAGTGAATATTAAATGATTTAGGGGAAAGAGAAAGTGGATAGAATTATAGACAGAATGTAAATACAGACTGTGGTCTTTTAAATGATTCCGAGGGCAGAATCAGACTCAGAGAAGACATGGATTGGTGTCATCTACACGGAAAAAATGATCAGGAAGATTTAATATTGCCACTTGTGAAGTTAAAATGGGTGCCTGGGGAGAATGAATAATTTCAGCAATTTTGGCTTCATTTATCAGTATTTTCCTTCTGGAAACATTTTCTTCATAGAGCTGATGGGAACAGAAATCTCCATCTCTCTGCAGCTACTGCAGAGCATTCTTGACTGCTTCCTCCTTGTAAGAAATTTCACGATATGCATTACCAAAGAATTTCCTTTTCTGATGGAAGAAAGCTGCATGGACAATGTTTAGATGATGCCCTGCCTGTCAACTCCAAACTTGTGAGTTTCTGAAACTCTGTTCTGGAAACTGGTGGCAACGGTATGGCTTCCTTGGCTTCTCTCCTGCCACTTGCTTCACCCTGAGATTCATCTGAACAGACCTGGCCTTGTTCCAGAACCTCACAGATGGCCAGGTCCTAAATTCCAGTCACAGTGCCCCTTCAGTTGTTCTTTTTATCCTAGGTTTGGAACAGATCTTATTGTTGTGACTGACAAAGACCCTGTTTGGGTTTTTTATCGACCATGTAATCAATTTCCTCTGTTAAATGACTTTCGTTAAAAATAGGTTGAATGGTTTCTAAAATTTTTCAAAAATGTGTAAAACTATTTTCATCAAGGGCTATGCCACCTGTCATGAGAATAAAAACAAACAAACAAACAAAAAAACAAACAAACAAAAAAAAACCCCACAAAAACTGTTAATCCTCACAGGGAATTAACATAAATTTGACATTGTTTAGAATGGAAGAATATTGAGCACTTAATATCAAATCTACTTATTTTTAAAATGATAAAACTGAGATAGAGTTCTATTTGGAGTGACAGGATAGACCTATGTTCTCTGTCAGAGAGGGAATTTTGCTTCATTTAAGGTGTGTTGATTGATTTAGTAGTAGAATCCAAGAATTTATGAGGACATTTCTCAAAAGGCAGCTATATTTCTATAGGTTGGAGTGTAGATGCAACAAATATTGGTAAAAAATTGTTAATTAAAAAGTTTCTTTTTTTGGTGCATTGATGTGTTAAGAAAAATTAAGATCTCAATTTTAATATTTTCAAAATATAATTAAAGAAACACACAAAAAGGATAGCTTAAACAGTCACAGCTTTGAATATACTATAGAAATTTATAAATAATGGCTATATAAAGTTTCAGTATCTGGAGATTTCATTGGATCTCATTAAATTTATGTTATAGAATAACTAGGCTGGAAGTGAAGACCAGTAGGTACTATTGCAGTCATTTTTCCCCACAAAATTACATCCTATGTATAATGGCAGTTTTTTCAGAGGGAGTGTATTGACTCCATAACCAAAAGTTCCATTAAACTCATTATGAGAGCTTGTAATTTTGTATTCACAGATTCTTTAATAGTGATTATTGACCCATGAGAATGTAGTCATTATAAACTATAAAGATTTCTCTATCATTATAGTTAGAGTTTTCTTAAAGGAGAAAAATACTAGGCAAGAATCAGAGGAACTGGTATTGAGTATAGCTCCAAAAATTAGCCAAGATAGCAGCTTGATGCGTTTAACTCCTCTAACCAACACCATCTTAGCTATGAATTGGGGCTGACATCTTTTCTGACAGCCTCATGGAGCTTCTATAAATATAAATAAAAGCAACTTTATATGTTACATATAGAATTATACATATACACTGTACATAGATATAATATATATAGATATGCATAGAGAGTGTATATAGATTTAATATCAAATTACATAGATATTTTGGAGATACTATTATTGGAATTATGATTTTTTAACTGTTTCTATTATATTTACCTAATAATTTTGGCATAAGGTTGAAGTAAAACTTTTATATAGCTTCTAATTATAAATTTCTATACGATATTTGAGCCTGCTCTATGGAATAACTTTAACTTATGCTGAATTTTTTCATTTTTATTTCCTTTATTTATACATATAAACAAATAGAATTATGAAAATATAAGAAACAAAAGGGATGTGTGAATGACAAAATGAATTAATTTTTTTTTTAATTTGAAATTACTAATCAACTATCCTTCAGGCTTAAAATTTTTAATTTGCATATTTTGTGTGAAAATATTGATAAATAATATCTTGAAAACTTAAGAATGTATCACATTTAAGACTATTTCATTTCTAGGGCACAATTAGTTTGAAGATACAAAAGAGTCTAGTTGGCTATATGGCTGTTTTATGTATATATGCATACATATATATATTTGCATATATATATAACTTCAAGTACAATAATTGTGAATCCAATAAAGACAGAAAATAACAGTTTTGGTTTGTATTTAATTTGTCCTCTTTTAAATAACAAAAGCAAGTTTAAGTGATATTGGTAATTAAAAAAAAAAAGTATTTCACCAACTCCTGCAGAAACAATGGAGATATTAGGTATTATCTGTTTACTAAATTAATTTTAATAATTTATTATTTCTTCTTTTTAAAATTTGTTCACTTAACAATTAATATTAAGTTCTTACTTGCTTACCCAGCCCACGTGTTGTTCTTGGTGGTCAGAATGCAGCATTGAATAAGGGACAAACATGTCTGTCTTCATGGACAACAGATCTTCTCATCAAAGAGGAAGCAGTAGAGTACAGCACTTTGAAGAAAAATAAAGTAGAGAGGAAGGGTGTTGGGAGTATTGTCTTAGTATTTACAGGTGAATTTTTAGGTGATGAAAATATAGACTTGTCAGAACAAATTATGCAGACAATTTTCATTACCCTCAATAATGAAGCAACAGACTGATACCATCAGCAACAGTCATCCTAAGCTATTAAGATAATCATTGATGAAAGGAATTGATAACTGCACTTGATCTAATTTTGTGCACCTAATCTTATCTGTACATATGGAAGCAAATTGAATAAAATCTCAGTGTCATGTATTATGATTTTTTGTTCATAAAATTAAACATTTTCCATGAAGCATTTATTTTGACTGCCATTGAGATGGAAAAATATATAATATTTCAAAAAGAATTTCCTTCATTTTACCCATTAATTTTAAATTATATATTATATGTAATATGTAAATGTCATTTTGACATCTACTTCTGTTCCATTGACTACGCTAAGGCCTTTGACTAGGTGGGTCACACCAAACTGTGGAAAATTTTGAAAGAGATGGTAGAATCAGGCCACCTTACCTGTCTCCTGAGAAACCTGTATGAAGGTCAAGAGGCAACAGTTAGAACTGGACATGGAACAACGGAATGGCTCAAGATTGGAAACAGAATACATCAAGGCTGTATATTGTCACCATATTTACTTACCTTATATGCAGAGAACAAATGAAATGCCAAGCTGGATGAAGCACAAGCTAGAATCAAGATTGCTGGAAGAAATATCAATAACCTCAGATATGAAGATGACACCACCCTTATGACAGAAAGTGAAGAGGAACTAAAAAGCATCTTGATGAAAGTGAAAGAGAGGAGTGAAAAAATTGGCCTAAAACTCAACATTCAAAAACTAAGATCATGGCTTCCAGTCCCATTGCTGCTGCTGCTACTGCTGCTAAATCGCATCAGTCGCGTCCGATTGTGCGATCCCATAGACGGCAGCCCACAGGTTCCCCCGTCCCTGGGATTCTCCTGGCAAGAACACTGGAGTGGGTTGCCATTTCCTTCTCCAATGCGTGAAAGTGAAGTCACTCAGTCGTGTCTGACCCTCAGCGACCCCATGGACTACAGCCTACCAGGATCCTCCATCCATGGGATTTCCCAGGCAAGAGTATTGGAGTGGGCTGCCATTGCCTTCTCTGGTGCCATTACTGTATGTCAAATAGAAGGGGAAATGATGGAAACAGTGACAGACTTTATTTTCTTGAGCTCCAAAATTACNCCCTCAGCGACCCCATGGACTACAGCCTACCAGGATCCTCCATCCATGGGATTTCCCAGGCAAGAGTATTGGAGTGGGCTGCCATTGCCTTCTCTGGTGCCATTACTGTATGTCAAATAGAAGGGGAAATGATGGAAACAGTGACAGACTTTATTTTCTTGAGCTCCAAAATTACTGTGGACAATGACTGCAGCCATGAATCCAAAAGATACTTGCTCCTTGGAAGAAAAGCTATGACAAGCATAGGGAGCATATCAAAAAGCAGAGATATTACTTTGCTGACAAAGATTCTTTTAGTCAAAGCTTTGGTTTTTCCAGTAGTCATGTATGGATGTGACAGTTGGACCGTAAAGAAAGCTGAGCCCTGAAGAATTGATGCTTTTGAACTGTGGTGTTGGAGAAGACTCTTGCAATTTCCTTAGACTGAAAGGACATCAAACCAGTCAATCCTAAAAGAAATCAATCCTGAATATTCTTTGGAAGGACTGATGCTGAAGCTGAAGCTCCAACTCTTTGACCACCTGATGTAAGGGACCAACTCATTAGAAAAGACCCTGATGCTGGGAAAGATTGAAGGCAGAAGGGGAAGAGGATAACAGAAGATGAAATGGTTGAATGGCCATCACAGACTCAATAGACGTGAGTGTGAGCAAACTCTGGGTGATGGTGAAGGACAGGCAAGCCTGGCATGCTGCAGTCATGAGTTCGCAAAGAGCTGGAAATGACTGAGCAACTAAATAGCAGCAACAATACAATGTCATTTAAATAACATGATATTATAGGCTCAAATATTAATTAAAGTAAAATTAATTCCTTAGGAAGAATTGGAGAAGGCAATGGCACCCCACTCCAACATTCTTGCCTGGAGAATCCCATGGACACAGGAGCTTGGTAGGCTGCAGTCCATGGGATCTCACAGAGTTGGACATGACTGAAGTGACTTAGCAGTAGCAGTTAGCAGTAGGATGATTGGAATCATGAGCAGCCACATCATTGATTTCCCAGTCAAAATCCTAAGGTACTTTCAACTTCCACACCTCAAAATAATGTGATAGATTAATTTTGTTAAAGACTTCTTTATAGATTTCTAGGTCCCAGGTGTACTTCTTTATCTTCCTTCAAACTTCATGAGAAAACTGGTGGACAAAATGTAGCTATTAGTAGGGGTAACTTGGATAAATATTAAAAAAGAACAACTTACTTATCTGGACACCTAGTTTCTATACTAATATATTTGTGTCTCTTCATGGGAAAATGTAATTATATTGGCCTATAGTTTATTTTTTCAAATTAGGAGGGGATATTAGGTGAGAAATTTTACATATATTTAAATTTTTTTCTTAAATTTAGTTGAACAAATAGCATTATTTCTTGATAGTATCTCAGTAAAAGGAATAAGGCACATAAAATCAAGCATTTTAAAAATATTATAATAAATACATTAGTAGGCAATATACACAGTCAAAATACAAATATGAATATTTAAGTGGTACAATATATGTATATTAATAAATAGACACTTTTGAAATATATTAAATTACAGACTAGAAAACTAAAATACAGATATAAAATTCCCACCTGAAACAATTAGCATAGGCAATATTTTAAATTTCTGAAAAACAAATGAAATATATTTTTATACATTACAATTTTTTTCAGGATAATATTTTGAGACAATGAATCATTGTCAGAATAATATAAACAGCTTTTACATTAATTAAACCATTTTTCAGTCTTAACAAAGTTAATAATTTTAATGTCAAATGAATAAACATAACAGTTTCCAGTGAGGAAATGGCCTTAATTGCCAATTCAGTAGAAAGAAACAATTACTAGACACCCAACATCACAATGGAGAAATTGGTTTTAATGATAAAACTAATGTTCTAATACACTGTTTATCAAGATATAAATGCAGTAAATGCGGTATGTTGATTTTGTGTACATAGGCTGTCATTTTGAAATTAGAAAAATAATGATTAAAACACTAATGAAAATCTTTGTTTTTTCCTTTAAGTTTATATGTTAATGTTAGGTTGAAAATTGGTTAGACATAAATCTGAATTACGAATTGTCATATTTAGTTTTTATACATCATATTTTGATTAAAAATCATCAATATATTACTCTGCATTTTAAGGCTATTTCTTTCTTAGAATCTATGGAAGATTACTGAATTTTAGTTTTCAGTATGCTTTTAAGAACCATAGTAATAACCTGCAAATAATGTTAATCATTTTTTTAATATTTAGTCATATTTAAGTAAAAAAAGTTAAGTGGAGCATAACAAAAATCATGGAATTTCCAGATTGCATATATTTATGCACGAGTCTCAGAAGCAATAAAGAGAACTATAGACTCCGGACATCTGATTCAAAATTGATTGATGCATATATTTCCTCAGGACTACATAACACTATTTCATGTCTTCTTTTATGAATCTTATATGTAATTATATTGAATTTCAATATTTTGTATTGATAATATGTTCCATTCAAATGTATCTAAATAAACTCATTAAATTAAATGTCAGTTTGGTTATGATGATTTTTAGAACACTTATAGTTTATAATCTGTTGATTATAAAACAGATAAAAAAGGTCTTCCTTATTATGTACCTATTGCTATTTATAGGTAATGCAGAAGCTTACAGCAATGAAGTAGTTTACTTTAATGACACATTTTCCTTCAAATTTGACTGCTTTGAGAAGGAGAATAATTGGGCAAAAGGACTGAGTACTGCAGTTTCCAGGCATGAGCCTAAATATGGAGAATTTTTACCTTTAGGCAGCCTAAACTGTTATTCATGCACAACATTTTTCATTTAGTTTATTGTTTAACATTTATTCTTTACCTACTCAATGACTACTACTATCCTAATAGCCAAGAGGCATATAACATATCCAAAGTTCTCAGTTTACTCATTTATAAATGAACGTTATATGACTCCTAGAGTATTTCTTGTAGTGACAAGGCAAAAGTACAATTTCTTATGACATTCTTGTATCGAGCAGTCTTAGTATACTTTTTCCTAGAGGAAAATGCCCAACACAGCATGTTTTAGAATTGTGGCCCTCCAGAAGTTCCTGCCTCTCAGTTCAGTTCAGTTCAGTTGCTCAGTCGTGTCTGCTCTTTGCAACCCCATGAATCACAGCAAGCCAGGCCTCCCTGTCCATCACCAACTCCCAGAGTTCACCCAAACCCATGTCTAACGAGTCAGTGATGCCATCCAACCATCTCATCCTCCATAATCCCCTTCTCCTCTTGCCCTCAATCTTTCCCAGCATCAGAGTCTTTTCAAATGAGTCAGCTCTTCACATGAGGTGGCCAAAGCATTGGAGTTTAAGCTTCAAAATTAGTCCTTCCAATGAATATTCAGGACTGATTTCCTTTAGGATGGACTGGTTGGATCTCCTTGCAGTCCAAGGGACTCTCAAGTGCCTTCTCCAACACCACAGTTCAAACACATCAACTCTTAGGTGCTCAGCTTTCTTTATAGTCCAGCTCTCACATCCATACGTGACCACTGGAAAAACCATAGCCTTGACTAGATGAACCTTTGTTGACAAAGTAATGTCTCTGCTTTTCAATATGCTGTCTAGGTGAGCCATAACTTTCCTTCCAAGAAGTAAGTGTCTTTTAATTTCATGGCTGCAATCACCATCTGCAGTGATTTTGGAGCCCAAAAAAATAGTCTGACACTGTTTCCACTGTTTCCCTATCTATTTGCCATGAAGTGATGGGATGAGATGCCATGATCTTCATTTTCTGAATGTTGAGCTTTAAGCCAACTTTTTCACTCTCCTCTTTCAGTTTCATCAAGAGACTCTTTAGTTCTTCTATTTCTCTTATAAGGATGGTGTCATCTGCATATCTGAGGTTACTGATATTTCTCCCAGCAATCTTGATTCCAGTTTGTGTTTCAACCAGTCAGCATTTCTCATGATGTACTCTGCATATAAGTTAAATAAGCAGAGTGACAATATACAACCTTGACATATTCCTTTTCTATTTGGAACCAGTCTGTTGTTCCATGTCCAATTCTAACTGTTGCTTCCTGATCTGCATACAAGTTTCTCAAGAGGCAGGTCAGGTGGTCTGGTATTCCCATCTCTTTCATTATTTTCCACAGTTTATTGTGATACACACAGTCAAAGGCTTTGGCATAGTCAATAAAGCAGGTCCTACCTCTCAGGCTAGACCAAATTCAGCCTAGCATGCATGCTAAATCATTTCAGTCACATCCAGCTCTTTGTAACCCTATGGACCTTAGCCCTTCAGGCTTCTCTGTCCATGGGATTCTCCAGGCAAGAATATTGGAGAGGGTCACCATCCCCTTTTCCAGAGAATCTTTCCAACCCAGGGATAGACCCTGAGTCTTTTACATCTCCTGCATTGGCAGATGGATTCTTTACCACTAGCACTACCTGAGAAGCCCAAGTTCATCCACTATTGTTCCTACCAGTTTATGGCTTTGGCAACTTTCATTCCATCTAAGCAAATCTCAGTTGTGATACCTCTCTAAAATGATCTTGTCTCTAGATGAGCTTGAAAAACTTGTCTCCAAATTTCATGATGGTCATTTACATTGCAACCTGGTTCTCTGCTGGGTCCAAGAAGAGTCAAGGATTTTCAGTTTCTCCAGATTTTGCTTACTGCAAAATCAGGTATGAGAAATTTTGATTCCTTTGTATGTCTGAGTTGAAACTGGAAGTCCCACCTATTACATTTTTTTTTCATATTTTTATGTTCTGTGTTATGATTTGTGATGACCATTTTGCTTTGTGTTTATCATGTTATAATGAACTTACATGCTTATGGGTCTACATCTCCAACAAGGTTACAGGCTCCTCAAAGATACCATATATTAATTTATCTTTGTTTATGAAAAGCCTATAATAGAAGTAAACAAATAATTTGGGCTCTAATTCTCTTGTAGTGGAAGTTTTAAATATTGATTTCAAGATATATGGCATTGACTTGACTGAATATTTTCAACAGTGAAATTAACCTGATGGAAATGGTGTTTGACAAAAGTCATTCTGTCCATAATACCTATCATAGGTGTAAGAAAAGGGAAGATATTGTAGTAACCAAGAGGTAATTGGTACCTGTACAAAAATAGACACACTGAAATTTCAGAAGAAATGATTGACTCAAGAATTATACTCCAAGGTAAAACTATGACACTAACATGCTTAATTAATGAATGAATATTTACTACATATGTTCTATACCAGGATTTTAGAACTTCAAAAGAGGTATCTGAGGGCTTCCCTGGTGACTCAGTGGTAAAGAGATCATGGTTCAATCCCTGATTCAAGAGTATTCCAAAAGGCTGTTCTATACATCTGTGTCTCTTTTGTTGTCTCGCATACAGGGTTATCATTACCATCTTTCTAAATTCCATATATATGTGTTAGTATACTGTATTGGTGTTTTTCTTTCTGGCTTACTTCACTCTGTATAATCGGTTCCAGTTTCATCCACCTCATTAAAACTGATTCAAATGTATTCTTTTTAATGGCTGAGTAATACTCCATTGTGTATATGTACTACAGCTTTCTTATCCATTCATCTGCTGATGGACATCTAGGTTGCTTCCATGTCCTGGCTATTATAAATAGTGCTGCGATGAACATTGGGGTACATGTGTCTCTTTCAATTCTGGTTTCCTCAGTTTGTATGCCCAGCAGTGGGGTTGCTGGATCATAAGGCAGTTCTATTTCCGGTTTTTTAAGGAGTCTTCACACTGTTTTCCATAGTGGCTGTACTAATTTGCATTCCCACCAACAGTGTAAGAGGGTTCCCTTTTCTCCACACCCTCTCCATCATTTATTGCTTGTTGACTTTTGGACCGCAGCCATTCTGACTGGTGTGCAGTGGTACCTCATCGTGGTTTTGATTTGCATTTCTCTGATAATGAGTGATGTTGAGCATATTTTCATGTGTTTGTTAGCCATCTGTTTGTCTTCTTTGGAGAAATGTCTATTTAGTTCTTTGGCCCATTTTTTGATTGAGTCATTTATTTTTCTGGAATTGAGCTGCATAAGTTGCTTGAATGTTTTTGAGATTAGTTGTTTATCAGTTGCTTCATTTGCTATTATTTTCTCCCATTCTGAAGGCTGTCTTTTCACCTTGCTTATAGTTTCCTTTGTTGTGCAGAAGATTTTAATTTTAATTAGATCCCATTTGTTTATTTTTGCTTGGAAAAGGGAGAGGGTGGGATGATTTGGGAGAGTGGTATGATATCATAAGTGAAATGAATCGCCGGTCTAGGTTCAGTGCAGGATGCAGGATGCCTGGGACTGATGCACAGGGATGATCCAGAGNTAAAAAAAAAAAGCAGCACATGAAACCCTACTGGTTCTAGATACTTCTGTTTAGGAAATGTCAAAGAGATTCACATTTTTGCAGAATAAAGTCTGGGGGGAAAGTTGTGAGGTGAGAATAGTTGCAATTTTGTTACCATCTAATTTATATGTAGCTAGACGTTCTGATTTTGCTATGGATAATTGGCTAAGATCATTTCAAGTTAGTTTTGGGTAAAACAAGTTTGCTTATCTTCAGTCTAGCCACTGTGGGTCTTTGTCCAACTTTTACAGAGTTCAGGTTTCATAAATCTGATAAATTCTCCTTCTAGCCAAGGAGGAAGTTTGCCTAAGGCAACTAAGTAGGTCTATTACTAAACCGAGGATTGTTGTTGTTCAGTCAGTCAGTCATGTCCGACTCTTTGTGACCCCATGAACTGCAGCACGCCAGGCTTCCCTGTCCTTCACCGTCTCCCGGAGCTTGCTCAAACTCACGTCCATTGAGTCGGTGATGCCATCCAACCATCTCATTCTCTGGCGTCCCCTTCTCCTTCTGCCTTCAATCTTTCCCAGAATCTGGGTCTTTTCCAATGAGTCAGCTCTTTGTATCAGATGGCCAAAGTATTGGAGCTTCAGCTTCAGCATCAGTTCTTCCAATGAATATTCAGGACTGATTTCCTTTAGGACTGACTGATTTGATCACCTTGCTGCCCAAGAAACTTTCAAGAGTCTTCTCCAGCATCATAATTCAAAAGCAAGGATACTTAGTTCCTAACCATCACTCTGTGTAGAGAAAGAGTATCCTCTTGAGGAAGTTAACAGCATCACTGTTGTTCAACTTCTGGGTCGTTGATGTGAGTTAGTCACACTGGCTTTCCTATAGGAAAAAAATGTAGTTGACAATAAATTAGCTTCATTTTCTCATTTATGCAGTGTAAATATTCTTTTTAAAAATTTCAAAATTTAGATAATTGTTCATGGATGTTATATACCCATTAATCTTAATTAATAAGACTTCATTTTGCTATAGACTTTTCAAACACTGATTTAAATACTAATACAGATATTGGAGTCTTTTATAAAATATAACACACATAATTCCTGCTTTAAGGAACATTAAAATCTGAGATTTAGTGAATGGCAGTTTTCTTTTTAGTTTAAAAAATTGTGCATTTGCTATGAAATTTTTCGAACATACAACAAAGATGAAAGAATTTTAACAGTGAGTATCTATATTCCCACCACTTCTCAGATTCTAACATTAGCTTTTTACTCTCCTTGCTTTGTCACATATCTGGAGGTCCATTGATCTTTTACACTTTGTATGGTGTAGTTTTACTTCTACTTCTGAATTCTCTAGTAGAATGTAAGCACTGCATTCTCCAGGTGTTTACTTAGGTTGTTTGAATGGTTGTATTGTATGCAGATAATTTGCACAGCCTTACATCATGGCTAAAGGAGCTTCTCGACCCTTCAACAACTGGGGATTTTTTTCCTTTCTGTGTTCCTGAGACAATGTGTGCATTCTGAGAGGGTCAGAGCTGCTTGAGGGTTCAAACTGGGACTCGACAGGGGCACAGGCTGAGGAGGAGGGAAGCGATAAATGAGTTCAGTGGAATCCCCCCGTGTTTCATCTGGGGTGTGCTTATATTCTCACTGCCGTCCTGGCCCTGTTGGCTGGGGCCTGGAGGCCGCTGAGGGCTGGCAGGTCTGAGGTCTAATGGTTCTTTGGGGGAAATGGAAGGATGCAAACTCGGCAAGCTTTCTTGTGTTTTTTTTTTTTTTTCCCCCCTGGAACCGTTGGTTGCTTTTCTGAGTGTACTGTGTCCTAAGGTAGCACCTGGCACAAATAGATCTCCTTGGAACGAGTATCAGAATTGGGGCCTCCCTGTGTTCAATAAGGCAGCACACGTAAGACGAAAGGAAAAGCTTCAGAAAGGCCAGCTGAAGAGTGATTGAATCACTCCTGTTGGAAGCAGGTCTTTACGCTCCTGGTGCCTGCTCCCTGCTCTGACGGAAACGTTCTTCCAGTTTAGCAGATTTAAGTGGCTTCGTCGTGAGGACTAGACAGGACAGCGGCATTTCCAATGGATTTCTCTTCAGAGCTATTACTGTCACTAAGTTTCTTAATTTAGATGTTTCATGATCACTTGAGATAAAGATAGAAGCATTTGATCACTCTTGCCTGGTGGGAACTGGAGGTACTTTTGACTGGGGCCCAGATTTAATATCCCATATTGAATGACTGTTCTCAGACATACAGGGTGGATCTTAGTACCCTTTTCCAGAAAAAGGAACAGCACTATTTTAGGGTAAAATATTTCAAGATACTTTAAATTTTCATAGGTATTTAAAATTTGCATATACAGTTTCCCCTTTCAACTTCCTTTCTTGTTTCTTCTGGGACTAGTTGATGCATGCTTGTGTGCTGAGTTGCTTCAGTCTGGTCCGACTCTTTGTGACCCTCTGAATAGCTGCCAGGCTCCTCTGTCCACAGGATTCTCCAGGCAGGAGTACTGGAATGGGTTGCTGTGTTCTTCTTCAGGGGATCTTCCCAACCCAGGGATCGGGCCTGGGTCTTTTCTGTCCCTTGCATTGGCAGTCAGGTTCTTTACCACTGGCACCACCTGGGAAGCCCCTTGTATTCTTCATAAAGATGTTGATTAGAAAGGAGTCCTTCCTTCTTATAGAGATCATGCCTCTAAATTTTCCAAATGATGTAAAAGCAATAATGATAGATATGTTTTCCTTCATTAGACTTGAGGGCATAGATGGTATTGAACCTAGTGGTTCTGACTTGGTGGCACACTGGAATCATTTTGAGAGTTTAAAAATACCGATGCTAGTTCAGCAAGGTTTCAGAATGTAAAATACAAAAATCCACTGTATTTCTATACACTGGCAAAGAATACTATGATAATGGCCTTAAGACAACATTTCTACTTAAAATCAAAAGGAATAACATATTAATCCTTGGAAATAAATTTAACAAAAAGAAGTACAAAGCTTATACTCTGAAACTACAAAATGCTGTTGAAAGAAATTAAAAAAGACTAAATAGATACCCCATGTTCATGAATTAGAAGACCTATTATTATTAAAAATGGCAGTATTCCCCAAATGGATCTACAGAGTCAACACAGTTCCTACTGAAATCTCAGCTGTCTTCTTGGCAGAAATTGACACGCTGATCTTAAAATGCATGTGGAAATTTGATGGACCTAGAATCGTCAAAATAATTTTGAAAAAGAAGCATAAAGTTGGGAGAACTCACTTCCTGTTTTCAAACTTATTTTAATGCTATAGTAATCAAAACTGTGTGATATCGTCAAAAGGACAGAGAGATAGATTAATAGAATAGAACCAAAAGTCCAGAAGTAAATTCACGTATTGTCAAGGGTGCCAAGGCAATTCAAAGGGGACAGAAGAGTTTTTCAGCAAATGGTACTTAGACAACTGGATATCCATTTGCAAAAGAGTGAAGATGGACTGCTTCCTCACAGATGAAAACAGTAACTCAAAATAGATTATAGACCTAATTTAAGAGCTAAAACCAAAAAACTTAGGAAAAAATATAGAAAATAGAAAAATTTAATGACTTTGGCTTAGGCAAAGGATGAACAAAAGAAAAAAAAAATTAGACTGTCAAAATTAAATACCTTTATACTTCAGTGGACACCATCCAGCAAGTGAAAGATAACCTTCAGAATGCAAGAAAGCATTTGCAAGTCATATCTGATAAGGGGTATATATAGAATAAAGAACTCTTAAAACTCAATAAAAACACAAAAATGGGCAAAGGATCTGAACAGACAATTTTCCAGGGAAGATGTTCAAATTACCAATAAGCGCATGAAGTCCTCAAAATCATTTGCCATCAGAGAAATGCAAATCAAAACCACAGTGAGATACCTCTTTACATAGGTTAGAATAGCTAGGATAAAAAGAGACAAAAACAAATTCTGGTGAGGATTTGAAGAAAATTGGACCCTCCTACTGTGGGTAGGAATGTAAAATGATGCAACTGCTTTGGAAAATAATTTAGCAGTTCTTCAAAAGACAAGCATAGATTTATTCAATATCATATCCCACATCTACTCCTAAGTGTATCTTTAAATGAAAATGTGTATCTGCTATTGAAAGAAGCCAGTCACAAAGGACCACATGTTGTGAGATTCCGTTTATGTGAAATATCCAGAACAGGGAAATCCACAGAAAGAGAAGGTAGATTGATTGGTAGTTGCCTAAATCCGGGATGGGAAGTTTGGGGGGGAATGGAGAGGGACTACTAATTGGCTTGGGGTTTCTTTTGGGATTATGAAATGTTCTCAAATCGATATGTTGTACAACTCTGTGATTATATTAAAAGTCCAACTGACTAAAAGCCATTAAATGGGCAAATTATATGGAATGTGAGTTATAGCTCGATAAAACATATGCACATATAAAACTTATATATACATATGTATATTATAATACATGAACTTGGGCAAACTCCGGAAGATGGTGAGGGACAGGGAGGCCTGGCCTGCTGCAGTCCATAGGGTTGCAAAGAGTCGGACACAACTGGGCAAATGAAAACAACAATAATATATGTATAATACACACACGAACATATTTTTTGTTGAGGTTGTTTTAGTCGCTAAGTCATATCTGACTCTTTGTGACCCCATGGACTGTAGCCTGCCAGACTCCTCTGTCCATGGAATTCTCCAGGAATGGGAGTGGGTTGCCATTTCCTTCTCCGGGGATCTTCCTGACCCAGGGATTGAGCCCACATCTCTTGCATTGGCAGGCGGCTTTTTCACCACTGAACCACCAGGGAAGCCCATGTACATATTTGTATACATGTATTTGCATATAACGGAGAGGGCAATGGCACCCCACTCCAGTACTCTTGCCTGGAAAATCCCATGGACGGAGAAGCCTGGTGGGCTGCAGTCCATGGGGTCGCTAAGAGTCGGACACGACTGAGCGACTTCACTTTCACTCTTCACTTTCATGCATTGGAGAAGGAAATGGCAGCCCACTCCAGTGTCCTTGCCTGGAGAATCCCAGGGACGGAGCCTGGTGGGCTGCCGTCTATGGGGTCGCACAGAGTCAGACACGACTGAAGCGACTCAGCAGCAGCAGCAGATGCATATAAGGAATGAGAAGAATGAATGTGGCAATATAAAGCCAGCAAGAGGAGTGAGGGAAGGCTATTTTCTTTACTGTTTCATTATTATTACTTTTCTTTAATTAAGATGATTTTAGACATGTTTAACTGCTGAAGGAGAACTCAGATAGGGAACAATTCAAGATGCAAGAAAGAAAATAGATGATCAGGAGGGTAAATTTCCTGAAAGGCAGCAGGGAATGGAAACTAGAAAATAGTGGAGTTGGCCCTGGAAGGTGGAAGTGGCTCTTGTATGTCAAAGGAGAAAACCAAAGATTGCAGGTAGATGGGCTTACATTTCCGTGATGGGAGCTGACTTCTGCTGCAAAGCTGCTAGATTCTTGCTTCCAGCTCCTACAGAGGTCTGACTGCCATGTGCCAGATGCTTTTGATGGGTATTTCCAGAGGATATGAAGACATAAGATATGGTCCAGACCTTGATGCAACCCCTGGGAGACCCAAGTTCACAGTCTCCTGCAATGTGGGGTGATACAGGTTTCCATGTACAACATGCTTCAGTTGTTAGCATCTGGTATTACCTAAGGTGTTGATGGGATTATTGGCCAGTAGGGAGGAAAATCCAAGTCTTTCAGAGAATTGAGGGAGAGGAGGCGGTCGTATAGTTTATAAAATGCTCTTTGGAGGGCCTGCTGTTCTGATATGTCCTCAAGGGAAAATGCCATAACAGCAGCCCTACTGTTCTCTACCTTCTGATGAATTTATGTGGAGTCCTTTGGAGGGGAAAATAATTTGAACCCCAATACTGAGATATTTTAAAATCTAAATAAAATAAAAATTTTTATTTTAGTCTCCCTTAAACTGATACAAACATATCAGTTTAAGCACATGTAGACTTGTATCACTTAAACAAGAACATCAGAGTAAATGCATATTGGACTGCAAGGAGATCCAACCAGTCCATTCTGAAGGAGATCGGCCCTGGGATTTCTTTGGAAGGAATGATGCTGAAGCTGAAGCTCCAGTACTTTGGCCACCTCATGCGAAGAGTTGACTCATTGGAAAAGACTCTGATGCTGGGAGGGATTGGGGGCAGGAGGAGAAGGGGACGAGAGAGGATGAGCTGGC
>SJYA01000424.1:1531358-1555508 GCA_006410615.1 Neotragus moschatus | reverse complement strand
TGACCTTTTCCAGTCCTGTGGCCACTGCTGAGTTTTCCACATTTTTGGCATATTGAGTGCAGCACTTTCACAGCATCATCTTTTAGGATTTGAAATAGCTCAACTGGAATTCCATCACCTCCACTAGCTTTATTCGTAGTGATGCTTTCTAAGTCCCACTTGACTTCACATTCCAGGATGTCTGGCTCTAGGTGAGTAATCACACCATCAATGATTATCCTGGTCATGAAGACCTTTTTTGTTCAGTTCTTCTGTGTATTCTTGCTACCTCTTCTTAATATCTTCTGCTTCTGTTACGTTCATATCATTTCTGTCCTTTATCAAGCCCATCTTTGCATGAAAGATTTCCTTGGTATCTCTAATTTTCTTGAAGAGAACTCTAGTCTTTCCCATTCTGTTATTTTCCTCTATTTCTTTGCATTGATCACTGAGGAAGGCTTTCTTATCTCTTATTGCTATTCTTTGGAACTCTGTATTCAGATGCTTATATCTTTCCTTTTCTCCTTTGCTTTTTGCTTCTCTTCTTTTCACAGCTATTTGGAAGGCCTCCCCAGACAGCCATTTTGTTTTTTTGCATTTCTTTTCCATGGGGATGGTCTTGATCCCTGTCTCTTATACAATGTCACAAACCTCAGTCCACAGTTCATCAGGCACTCTATCTATCAGATCTAGTCCCTTAAATCTATTTCTCACTTCCACTGTATAATCATAAGGGATTTGATTTAGGCCATACCTGAATTGTCTAGTGGTTTTCCATTCTTTCAATTTAAGTCTGAATTTGGCAATAAGGATTTCATGATCTGAGCCACAGTCAGCTCCCAGTCTTGGTTTTTTTGACTATATAGAGCTTCTCCATCTTTGGCTGCAAAGAATATAATCCATTTGATTTTGGTGTTGACCATCTGTTGATGTCCATGTGTAGAGTCTTCTCTTCTGCTGTTGGAAGAGGGTGTTTGCTATGACCAGTGCATTCTCTTGGCAAAACTCTATTAGCCTTTGCCCTTCTTCCTTCTGTTTTCCAAGGCCAAATTTGCCTGTTACTCCAGGTGTTTCTTGACTTCCTACTTTTGCATTCCAGTCCCCTATGATGAAAAAGACATCTTTTTTGATGTTAGTTCTAAAAGGTCTTGTAGGTCTTCATAGAACCGTTCAACTTCAGCTTCTTGAGTGTCACTGGTTGGGGCATAGACTTGGATTACTGTGATATTGAATGATCTTCCTGATTAACTATGTTTATTACCGTCCATATGGAAAAGAATTTCTCAAGTTTTTTTTTTTTTTTTTTTTGGTTAAGTGAAGAAAATCTTGAGGATATTAAGAACATTATATTGATCTATCATTATTTATTCTAGATTACAGAAATTTTCCCTTTTCAGGTTCTTTTCATGGTAGAGCATGAATTACATTAATATTGTTTCAAGAAAAGTAAAAATTTGAGTTTTATAGTGTCTTTTTCAATTGGGAAAATTTTATTGACTAGCTTATTATTTGTCCCTCCATTTTCCTTTCTCTCTCACAAAGGTAAATTAAAAAATAATTTTTCTTTTCACCCAATACCTTTATTTTGCATCTAAGAACTTGCCCATGAAATTTTTGCAAAGTTTTAAAGTGTATCATTTTTCTATTCAGCATTTAGTTGATCATGACTTTCATTTCTCCTATCAGAAACAAATGCATTTTTATTTTCATGATAGTCCTCAAGGAGGTCTGTATCTTCTGAAGTGTGAATTTTACACCTCAGGTTTCTTCTTGTTGATTTCCCAGCAGGCTGACAAATGTGCCATTTTGTCTTTTCTGTTCTCTTTTTGTTTCTTAGCTTTTTGTTTTAAGTTCCCATCTTGCTGGCCATTAAAGGCATGCTATGAAAGGCATACTATTAACAGCGTTAGTAACATATGCAACTGAATGGGGAAGTAGAAGACAAATCTGTTTTGAAATTTATTCAAGACAGTAAGACATTCTTGCTTCAGTTAAACATGTATAAATTAATCTTGGAATAAATATTTATAAAAATTCTGTTATACATTTTTGTTGTTACATATATCTTAAACCACACAATGACCATTTTGTTGAATGAAGTAAAAATCACTCCTGTGAACTCTCCATTAACTGTAATATGACCTCTTTTTTTGTGATATGTTTAGAGTTTTATGCTATTTTCAATAATTATTTAATGAGTTTGTACTATGTTCTGTAAAACAAACAAGATCCATGTCCCATATAAGTTTTATTAGTTGAGTAATTAAAAAATAAACAAAATGTATAGTATATTATTATTATAGTAATTACAATGATAATATGGTATATAAGCATTAAAGAACACACATCATTTAAAAGCACAACAATATAAGATGAATTTGTATATAAACAAGTGTGGAATGTATCTTTGAGTGTGAGAAGGAGAGGAGAGGAGTGGACGTGAGGAGGTATATTGGGGAAAAGGTCAGAGGCAGCCATCAATTATTGAGCTCCTATACTGACACATGAAAGATTTCCTGGCATACAAAGCAGCCCAGTTGGAAACAACTCCTTTTAAAGAAAATGAGTACTATTCATTCTTTTATAAAACATATATCAAGATTTCCCGGAGAAATATCAATAACTTCAGATATGTAGATGACACTATCCTTATAGCAGAAAGCAAAGAGGAACTGAAGAGCCTCTTGATGAAAGTGAAAGAGGAAAGTGAAAAAGCTGGGTTGAAACTCAACATTCAAAAAATGAAGATCATGACATCTGGTCTCATCACTTCATGGTAAATAGATGGGGAAACAATGGAAACAGTGGGCTCTTGGGTTCCTGGGTTCCAAATCACTGCAGATGGTAACTGCAGATGGTAACATATAGCCATGAAATTAAAAGACTCTTCTTCCTTGGAAGAAAAGTTATGACAAATCTAGGGAGCATTTTAAAAAGCAAAGACATTATTTTGCCAACAAAGGTCCATCTAGTCAAAGCTATGGTTTTTTCTCTGTCATGTATGGATGTGAGAGTTGGACCATAAAGAAAGCTGAGCACTGAAAAAATGATGCTTTTTAACTGTGGTGTTGCGAAAAGACTCTTGAGTGTGCCTTGGACTGCAAGGAGATCCAACCAGTCCATCTTAAAGGAAATCAGTGCTGAATATTCATTGGAAGGACTGATGCTGAAGCTGAAGCTCCTATACTTTGGCCACCTGATCCAAAGAACTGACTCATTGGAAAAATACGCTGATGCTGGGAAAGATTGAAGGAAGGAGGAGACAGAGACGACAGAGGATGAGATGGCTGGATGGCATCACTGACTCGATGGACATGAGTTTGAGCAAACCCTGGGAATTGTTGAAGTACAAGGAAGCCTGGCATGCTGCAGTCCAGGGGGTTGCCAAGAATCAGACACAACTGAGGAACTGAGTTGGACTGACATGTGGTGGGGTGGTGTTTCATAGCACTGAAGAAACATTGAATCTAATTTCTAACTCTGTAAAGAAAGCCTCCTCTTTTTACTTATAGCATCTAAACTTATGCCATATTTGTACTATTCTCATAATTTTCATAACTTTAGTTTATACATGTCAATCACCTCCTGCAATCTCCCCCTTTTAAAATGTTATCTAGCCATAGTGCCTTGTTGACTGTGTCCTTGTTATCAGTTTCACTGCCACAAGAAAATCTGATTTATCTTCCTGGTAAAACATATGTTACTTTCCAAGTTCTTTCAAACATGTTCTCTTCTAGGCTTTCTGAGAGGATAAAATTATTTGTTTCTAGCTTATAAATTAATAGTGAACTTTTTTCCCATTCTTTGAAACTTTTCTTGAGAATTGACTCCTTCAAATATTTAGAATATTTTATACCTTAAAGAGGGCATCCCTTGTGGCTCAGATGGTAAAGAATCTGCCTGCAATGAGGGGAACCTGGGTTCAATTCTTGGATTGTGAAGATTCCCCTAAAGGAGGGAATGGCAACCCATTCCAGTGTTTTTGCCTGGAGAATCCCCATGGTCAGAGGAGCCTGGCAGGCTATGGTCTATGGGGTCTCAGAGTTGGACACCACTGAGCAACTAAGCACAACATATACCTCAAGGAAATCAGAATAAATCTAGCTAAGTACAAAATATTTGTTAAGCAGACTAAAAATAATGATTTGGAGACATTTAAATGCACTTAAACTAAAAGCAAAGGAATATTTCTTAATCAAATCCTTGTTAATTTTGAGTTCAACTTGGAAATATTAATTCAAGAGCAATAATAGACTGAGATAATGATAGTTCAAGCTGTAGGCAATATAGAAAGTAGGTGACATTTATTCTCCTTTTGGTACTCTGTTTCTACATGAGCCATTTCTCCTATTAAAACTTACTAAATTTGTTCTGTATCACCTAACTCTGTAAGACATCAAATAGCTACCTTAAACACGAACCATGAAAATATATTAATGAAATAAGGCCAGAGATCTGTTTCTCAGGCTACAGTTCATTGTTTATTTTAAAATACCATGTTTTCCTTATTGTGAAAGTGATACATGTTTATTATAAAATATTTAGAAAATAAAGAAAAACTATAAGAAAAATATAAATGATTTATAATTCAAACAGCTGTCATAACCTCAATTCGAGTTACCAAATGAATAATGTTCACATGCCTATGCAGGAATATTTTATTCAGAACATCTGCAAAGCACTGAATATACTCCTGTATTACATTTTGTTGGCATGTCTCCATTTAATATTATCTAATATTATTTGTGGTACTTGTTAGCATTAAATAATATGGATCTTAAAAGCTTCATATAATTAGTAGCATTAGATTATTTTAGTTTAATGTGGCTATAAAGTAGGCCATATAATTAATAACACTGATGTTGGTTCTAACTATTTCTCCTTATACATTGCTCAGAGGTGAGTGCATTATATGTTGACAGTGTATATTGATTTCATCCAAGAAATAGAATTGCACAACTGAAAAATCTATGGTTTTTATTTTTTATATAAAATTCTAGTGTGTTCAGATACTTCCATGGGACAAGGCTCTATAAATAACACTAAATAATATACTTCATTCTAATCTTTGACAATCTGGAGGCAAAATATATCTCTTTACTAGTATTAAAATCAAACATTTTTATTGCTTTAGTTTTAGTTTTATTGCTTTTCTTTTGCGAATTGCCTATGCATCTAGTTTGCTCATATTTTACTTGTGTCATTTATTGATTGATCTTAAAATAGTATTTTATTTCATATATTAATACCATGCATATTTTACATTTATTTCCAATTTAATGCCTTGGTTTTATATATGAATCAAGCATAGCATAATTGCTTTTGAAAAATGATGTATCCAAAATAGTTATGAGCATGACTACAAAACAATTAAGTTTTCCAGCTGCCTCTGAAAAGAAACTGTTATAATTCTTACCTAATGACATGAATATGAGTATACCTAAAAATGACTATCTTTATCTATCTAGCTATAATCTATTTTTCTGTCTTTCATGCTTCAATTATCTAAGATAGATTTATCTATCTTGAAAAGGGTATTTGGAAGACATGACCAGCTAAAGCCATATAGATTAGAAGACAAAAATGCTCTATAAGTATTCACAACAATAGTAATACTTATTCACCATACCTCCCCAGAACATCTATAAAAATATTGAATTATTAAAAATCAATATATATTTAGAAATAAGCCATTATCACTTTTGTGGTTTGTTTTAACGAAGTGATTTTCAGTTATTGGGAGAATGGATTCGTATGGTATATCTCATTGTTCCAGGTGGCATAGTGATAAAGAGTCTGCCTCCCATGCAGGAGATGCAGGAGAGGTGAGCTTGATCCCTGGGTAGGGAAGATCCCCTGGCAACCCACTCCAGTTTGGAAACTTTCATGTACAGAGAAGCCTGGAGGGCTACAGTCCATGGGGTTCTAAAAAGTCAGATATGACTGAGAGACTGAACACATACACAGAAACAAACACATCTCATTGTCTGTTAACCGTAACTGGAGTAATCAATATTATAAAAGTCAAGAAAATGGGTTTCTTTTATGTCACTTCTGAAAAAATGGAATAAGCTTCTTCTAAAGAAAACATAATTTAAAATTATAGTTTCTAATGTTTTTAATGCTAATCATCATAATACATTGGATATTTAAGTTAATTGAAAACTTCATTTTATTTTTATTTTGCTTCTCAGATTTTAACAATAATAACAAAAAAGAAATAATCTACACTGAATTTTTGTAGCTCTTTTGCTCATTATAACACTTATGACACCTACTAATTAGAGATGAAGTTGGACACTTGTGCCCTCATATATATTATTCTATATCATCAATTCATTCAATAAATATTTCATGAGTATTTTAAAATAGCCATTTTTCTGTGCACTTCTGGGAACAATAGGTAACAAAAGTGAAGTCTTGTACTCATGTAATGTATGGGTCAAAATTGATAGCAATTAGATAATCATGTTAACAAATTTATAACTGTAGGCTGAGATGAGTGCTCTGATGAAAAGACACAGGATCTATATGAGCTCATAAAAAAGCAACACTACTTAGACTGTGCAGTGGATTTGTGTGGGACCCAGATGATGCTGGGTGCTTTCCTGGTGGCCTACATGGTAAAGAACCTGCCTGCAATGCAGGGGACCCAGGTTCAATCCCTGGGTCAGGAAGATTCCCTGGAAAAGGGAATGGCAACCCACTCCAGTATTCTTTCCTGGAGAATCCCAAGGACAGAGAATCCTGGTGGGGTTGCAAAAAGTCAGACATGACTGAGCAACTAACACACACATACACACACACAATGATGCTGAACTATCAATACTAAGCTCCTCATATGCAAGTGTTATATTATATTTATCTTTGTATTTCCAATGACAAGTATGGTAACTAGGCATATATAGAGTAATCAAACCATTCAATCAGCTGACTTTCTGTAACAATAAAATCCTAAATGATCTTATTTAGTCAGAACTACAAGAAGCATTGCTATTATTAAAATTAATTAATAGTCCAAAATAAGCTATTAAAAGGAAATATTGTTTATTGTTTTTAAAAATATCTTTTATAAAGAGACTATACAAAAATGAGATAACATACTTTCTCCAAAATGTTAAGAAAATATTTTTCTCACCTAAATCTATACAGCACAAAATATAATTTTTGAAGAATGACTAGAAAAAAATTCTTATTTACCATTTTCTGCCCAAACTTAAGTAGCAAATTTCATTGTCCTCATGAGAACATCAGTCTTCACACATGAATATTAATTAGAAATGAAATTTTCTCTGCACTAATCACATGCTATTCCTGTAAATAGTTATGGGATAGATTTATGAATGAGAATCACTGGTTACCCTGTGAAATATGATAAATAATAGTGCTTCACCCCACTCCATTACAGTATATAATCTTTGAGTGAATGCTTACCATTGTGTAAAGGCTAACAAATAGATGATAGAGAAAGGCAATTATATTATGGATTGATTTGTTTCTTTTGTTTGAATACATAAGTGGTAGAAACTGAGTACTATAGATTAGATAACTAGGAGGTTACTGAGATAGCCTACTTCCTTCACATCATTTTGCTATTACTGTCAAGTCACTTACTGAAATATAGCCACAGTCAGAGGAAGTTAAGAATCACTTAGCTTTAATGGAAAGGATACGCCCTTTGGGGAAAGGAGTTGAGAGGAGTGGGAAGGAGTAGGAAGGATCTAGAGGGAAAAGATTTATTTTATGCTATTAGAGTAATGAATATCATCTACAGGCCTCAAGTCTAGAATCAAAAGCTAATGGACTAAAAGTGGGAGTAATAGGTTCAAATGTTAATAAACCTAAAATATCATCGAGCCTATTCAGGAGTGCATTTGGTTATATTGCATATTGTCCTTTTGAATCATTTAAAAAATATGTTAGTTGTTGAAAGATGTGCTATTCATACCTTTTTAAGATATTTACAATTGTTCAATATCTCATGAACATCTTTCCTAACCATGCAAGTATGCTTTCTTACAGGATATATTCCAATAATAGTCACACTTTAATTTCTGTGGTTTCCTGTTTCAAGTGTTGTAGCCAATATTCACCGTTTCATCCAACTCTTTTCAACCCCATGAACTGTAGCCCACCAGGCTCCTCTCTCCATGGGATTCTCCAGGCTAGAATACTGGAGTGGGTTACCATTCTCTTCTCCAGGGGATATTCCTAACCCAGGGATCAAATCCAGATCCCCTGCACTACAAGCAGATTATTTTCCATTTGAGCCCCTAGAGTTGCTGCTAATAAGGTGTTAATCCACATCGCATAAATTGTGTTCAGTAAAATGATTAAACAAGAGTGAAGACTCTACACATGGACATCACCAGATGGGCAACAACAAAATCAAGTTGATTATATTACTTACAGCCAAAGACGGAGAAGCTCTATACAGTCAGCAAAAACAAGACCCAGAGCTGACTGTGGCTCAGATCATGAACTCCTTATTGCCAAATTCAGACTGAAATTGAAGACAGTGGGGAAAACCACTAGATTATTCAGGTATGACCTAGATAAAATCCCTTAGATTATACAGTGGAAGTGAGAAATAGATTTAAGGGACTAGGTCATATAGACAGAGTGCCTGATGAACTATGGATAGAGGTTCATGACAGTGTACAGGAGACAAGTATCAAGACCATCCCCAAGAAAAAGAAATTCAAAAAAGCAAAATGGCTGTCTGAGGAGGCCTTACAAATAGCTATGAAAAGAAGAAAAGCAAAAAGCATAGAAGAAAAGGAAAGATACACCCATTTGAATGCCCATTTGAGTTCCAAAGAATAGCAAGAAGAGATAAGAAAGCATTTCTCAGCAATCAACGCAAAGAAATAAAGGGAAACACAGAATGGGAAGGCCTAGAGAAATCTTCAAGAAAATCAGAGATACCAAGGGAACACTTCATTCAAAGATGGGCTCAATAAAGGATAGAAATGGTATGGACCTAACAGAAGCAGAAGATATTAAGAAGAGGTGGCAAGAATACACAGAAGGACTGTACAAAAAAGTCTTCACGACCCAGATAATTACAATGGTGTGATCACTCACCTAGACCCAGACATCCTGGAATGTGAAATCAAGTGGACCTTAAAAAGCATCACTAGAAACAAGCTAGTGGGAGTGATGGAATTCCATTTGAGCTATTTCAAATCCTAAAAGATGAATCTGTGGAAGGACTGTACTCAATATGCCAGAAAATTTGGAAAACTCAGCCATGGCTAGTCGGTTTTCATTCCAATCCCAAAGAAAGGCAATGCCAAAGAATGTTCAAACTACCACATTTGCATTCACCTCATATGTTAGCAAAGTAATGCTCAAAATTCTCCAAGCCAGGCTTAATCAATACATGAACGGTGAACTTCCAGATGTTCAAGCTGGTTTTAGAAAAGGCAGAGGAACCAGAGATCGAATTGCAAAACATCCACTGAAACAAGGAAAAAGCAAGAGAGTTCCAGGAAAACATCTATTTCTGCTTTATTGACTATGCCAAAGCCTTTGACTGTGTGAATCACAATAAATTGTGGAAAATTCTGAAAGAGATATGAACACCAGACATCCTGACCTGCCTCTTGAGAAACCTGTATGCAGACCAGGAAGCAATAGTTAGAACTGGACATGGAAGAGCAGACTGGTTCCAGATAGGAAAAGAAGTAAGTCAAGGCTGTATATTGTCAACCTGCTTATTTAATTTATTTGCAGAGTGCATCATGAGAAGTGCTGGGCTGGAGGAAGCACAAGCTTGAATCCAGATTGCTGGGAGAAATATCAAAAACCTCAGATATGCAGATGACACCACCCTTATGGGAGAAAGTGAAGACGAACTAAAGAGCCTCTTGATGTAAGTGAAAGAAGAGAATGAAAAAGTTGGCTTAAAGCTCAACATTCAGAAAACTAAGATCATGGCATCTAGTTCCATCACTTCATGGCAAATAGATAGGGAAACAGTGGTTAACTTTATTTTTTGAGGCTTCAAAACCACTGCTTATGGTGACTGTATCTATAAAATTAAAAGATGCTTACTCCTAGAAAGGAAAGTTTTGACCAACCTAGAAAGCATATTAAAAAGCAGAGATATTACTTTGTCAACAAAGCCCATCTTTTCAAGGCTATAGTTNTAGGGAAACAGTGGTTAACTTTATTTTTTGAGGCTTCAAAACCACTGCTTATGGTGACTGTATCTATAAAATTAAAAGATGCTTACTCCTAGAAAGGAAAGTTTTGACCAACCTAGAAAGCATATTAAAAAGCAGAGATATTACTTTGTCAACAAAGCCCATCTTTTCAAGGCTATAGTTTTTTCAGTAGTCATGTATGGATTTGAGAATTGGACTATAAAGAAAGCTAAGCACCCAAAATTTGATGCTTTTGAACTGTGGGTATTGGAGAAGACTCTTGATAGTCCCGTGAACTGCAAGTAAATCCAACCAGTTCATCTTAAAGGAGATCAGTCCTAGGTGTTCATTGGAAGGACTGATAATGAAGCTGAAACTCCCATAGTTTGGCCACCTGATGTGAAGAGATGACTCATTTGAAAAGACCATGCTGGTAAATATTGAGGGCAGGAGGAGAAGGGGACTACAGAGGATTAGATGGTTGGATGGCATCACCAACTCAATATACATGAGTTTGAATAAACTCTGGGTGTTGATGATGGACAGAGAGGCCTGGCATGCTATGGTTCATGGGGCCCCAAAGAGTAGGACAAAACTCAGCAGATGAACTGAACTGAAATTCACTACTATTATTTTTTATAACTTAATTGAAAAGTAAGCATTCAAATAAAACAAAAGCAGTCATGAAATTCAAGAATAATTACATTTTTTGGTTGATTTAGAGTTTCTTTCTTGATTTTTGGGAATATTAGTAACATAAAAGATATAATTTGTATTGATCAAAGTTTTCTAAGCCTCCCTCGGCATTTACATGTCTGTGTTTGTAAAGATAGGCTTTGTTATAACTTTAATATAAAAGGTTTTTTTGTTTGGTTGTTTTTTTTTTACAATTTTTGTGAACTCTTAGATAAAGCTTTTATAAAATTGAAAGTGTTAGTTCCTCGGTTGCGACTAACTCTTCGTGATCCCATGGACTGCATCCAGTCAGGCTCCTTGGTCCATGGGATTTTCCAGGCAAGAATACTGGAGTGGGTTGCCATTTACTACTCCAGGGAATCTTCCTGACCCAGGAATCTAACCTGCATCTCTTGCATCTCCTCTGTTGGTAGGCAGATTCTTTACCGCTGTGCCACCATGAAGCTAAGAAAGCTACACGGAAGTAGTAACAATACCTGTTTTTCTTCTTCTTCTTCTTCTTTTTTTTTTTTTCCCAGCCTCTGAATGTTTATTAACATGAATTTCCAAAAACGAGCATCCATATTAGTGTGGAGGATGAGGGTGGGAGGAGAGGGAAAAATAAATTCAGTTCAGTCTCTCAATCGTTTCTGACTCTTTACAACCCCATGAATTGTAGCACTGTCAGGCCTCCCTGTCCATCATCAACTCCCGGAGTTCACTCAGACTCACATCCATTGAGTCAGTCATGCCATCCAGCCATCTCATCCTCTGTCGTCCCCTTCTNTTATTTATTCATTAAAGACATGTTGCTAAGTCGCTTCAGTCGTGTCTGACACTGTGTGACCCCATAGATGGCAGCCCACCAGGCTCCCGTGTCCCTGGGATTCTCCAGGCAAGAACACTGGAGTGGGTTGCCATTTCCTTCTCCAATGCATCAAAGTGAAAAGTGAAACGGAAGTCGCTCAGTCATTTCCAACTCTTCGCAACCCCATGGACTACAGCCTCCGTCCATGGGATTTTGCAGGCAAGAGTACTGGAGTGGTGTGCCATTGCCTTCTCCAAAAGACATAATTTCATCAAGTTTTATTACTCTCAAATGTGTCTGTGAGATTTGCAGAAATTATATTATTGATGATTGCCCATGTATGCTCTTTCTAACAGAAAAGGGTCACTTAATGACACTTTACCTTCCACATTATTACAGATGAATTTTTCCTCAAATAAGTTTTATTTGAAATGTCACTTAAAAGTGTAACAAGTGAAAGTGAAAGAGAAAGAGCTATTTCTGACAACACTAAATAACATTCAACTGTGGAGTCAGGGTGGTCACAATTCAAGAAGACAGAAAGAATTATTTTATACAATCACTNGGTCACTTAATGACACTTTACCTTCCACATTATTACAGATGAATTTTTCCTCAAATAAGTTTTATTTGAAATGTCACTTAAAAGTGTAACAAGTGAAAGTGAAAGAGAAAGAGCTATTTCTGACAACACTAAATAACATTCAACTGTGGAGTCAGGGTGGTCACAATTCAAGAAGACAGAAAGAATTATTTTATACAATCACTATTTATGATATTCATTTAAAAAACTTTTTCTTCTTATATAGAAAATCCTGTTATCAAGTCCTTACAAAATAAGTTTAATAGAGTATGCAAATAATGTCCACTCATAACTTTATACTTTCTTCAAATGGCTTCTGCAGTATGTGGAAATAGGACTCCATATATGTTGGAACCACAAATTAAAAATGTGAAAATATAGTAGTTCCTACAGTTTAACTGCCTTGACCTAACATCTGGCAGTTACACTGCTGGGACTCTCCACTTGAGGGCAATTCTGGGCTCAAATTTAGGTTACTGTAACATTTTTCCTGTGCAGTCACTTGTTGTGTCCATAGTATAAATTGTTCTGTAGTAGGAGAAAAAAAAAAAAGCCAAGCATGAACTGATGGCAAAATGAGGGAGTTCATGAATAAAGCCGTTCTCCCTTATTCTTTCCCTCTCTCAAGAGTAGCTCATGTTAATTAAAGCATACCACTGAAAAATGGCATAGAGTGGGAAGGATTGCAAAATTGTTCTCATTTACTATAGGTTATAATTTATTCTAGAATTTACTACTCTCTTAACTTTGATCTGTCCTATATTTTAATAGTTTTATTGTCACAAACTATTTTAAATAATTTCAGAAAGCTATAAATGAGTAAGTCAACATTCAAAGTTTCTAGTTGCAAAAGATACTGCATGAATTAGTTTTCACAAGATGAAATAATGTTGGAATATGCTGTATTTTATACTTCTGTTTGAAAATGCACAATAGCTAATAGCATAACAAAAGCTATGAGAAGATCTAAGTTAAATTTTCTCTTAAGTTTTGTTCACCAGAATTTTTAAAACACAGTGACCCTTTTGACATAGATTAGTTCCACATGGAAGAAGTTGGAAAACACTGGAATGAATAATTTGATTAATTAATAATTGAGCAAGTGTATACCTATAGAAATAAATTTTATCATGATAGATTCAATTCCTACTGAAATTTGATACAAGCAGTAGTAAAGGTAGTAAATAATGACAGATGACTTCAGGCATCTGCTTCACATGGCATATTCATGGGAATGTTGGAAGCAGGCTGTTATATTTACTTCCCATGAATTGTTCTCAACAGGTATGGTCATTATAGTCAATATTAAACCAGATAGAATAATAAGATAAATAATACCAGCTAGTTTTACAATATTTTGAAAACAATACTCTACTGTGGGTCTAGATTAAAAAGTAATAATCATCAAAATTAAGGCATTGTGTCATGCGTTATTCTTAAGATCCAGAAAAAAAAAATCTCAATTTTCTCAGTTTTGGGATGCATACATGCAATTTTAAATAGAAAGAATGTGTTTCAATAAATTGTGTATTCCATCTGTCACAGTCTCCACATTTTACCATTGACAACATGTGGGATGTGATCTAAGAAATTGTTCCCAGCAGGTCCCGTCATATTGAATAATAGTTTCTTTTATAAGAGCAGGTTGTTAAATCAGCAACACTCCCAGTTTCAGAATACTAATGAAAATCAACACTGAACTTACCAGATGAGTGAAACTGATGGATTCCTGTAGAGAACTACATGTGTGAATTTAGAAACATAGTGAAAAAAATACAAATCATTTAAAGAAAAATAATGAAACAAGGAGGGGTTTTTTAGATTCTCTATTAAAATCTGATTCTATTGTAGAAAAAAAAATGTGACTACTTCCGTGCAGCTTATTAATCTTGATAATTAACTCAATACATTTTTTAGTATTGTAGTAACTCTCAGTATCCTTCATAGTAGGAAAGAGTAGGAAAAATCTCTTCAGACAGGCCCAGTTTAAATCAACTAGTCTATGTCATTTTTTAATGACAGCCTGAACTGATCAGGATGAGAAACTTTGGTTTATCACATGGGTATTCACAAATTGGGCATTCCAGGTGGCACAGTAGTAAAGAATCTGCCTGCCAGTGCTGAGATTCATGAGACACAGGTTCAGTCACTGAGTCAGGAAGATTCTCTGGGTAGGAAATGACAACTAATTTCAATATTCTTTCCTGGAGAATCGTATGGACAGAGGAGCATGGCTGGCTACAGTCCATGTGATTGCAAAGAGTTGGACATGGCTGAGAAAGGTCAGTTTTCATTCCAACCCCATAGAAAGGCAATGCCAAACAATGCTTAAATTACTGTACAACTGCACTCACCTTACATGCTAGGAAAGTAATCCTCAAAATTCTCCAAGCCAGGCTTCAGCAATATGTGAACTGTGAACTTCCAGATATTCAAGCTGGTTTTAGAAAAGGCAGAAGAACCAGAGATCAAATTACAAACATCCACTGGATCATCGAAGAAGCAAGAGAGTTCCAGAAAAACATCTATTTCTTCTTTATTGAATATGTCAAAGCCTTTGACTGTGTGGATCACAATAAACTGTGGAAAATAATGAAAGAGATGGGAATACCAGACCACTTGACCTGCCTCTTGAGAAACCTATATGCAGGTGAGGAAGCAACAATCAGAACTGGATATGAAACAACAGACTGGTTCCAAATAGGAAAAGGAGTACATCAAAGCTGTACGTTGTCACCCTGCTTATTCAACTTATATGCCAAGTACATCATGAGAAAAGCTGGACTGGAAGAAACACACGCTGGAATCCAGATTGCCAGGAGAAATACTAATAACCTCAGATATGCAGATGACACCACCCATATGGCAGAAAGTGAAGAGGAACTAAAAAGCCTCTTGATGAAAGTGAAAGAGGAGAGTGAAAAAGTTGGCTTAAAGCTCAACATTCAGAAAACTAAGATCATGGCATCTAGTCCCCTCACTTCACAGCAAATAGATGGGGAAACAGTTTAAACAGTGGCTGACTTTATTTTTCTAGGCTCCAAAATCACTGCAGATGGTGATTGCAGCCATGAAACTAAAAGACAATTACTCCTTGGAAGGAAAGTTATGACCAACCTAGATAGAAGATTAAAAAGTAGAGACATTACTTTGCCAACAAAGTCCATCTAGTCAAGACTATGGTTTTTCCAGTGGTCATGTATGGATGTGAGAGTTGGACTGTGAAAAAAGCTGAGTGCCAAAGAATTGATACTTTTGAACTGTGGTGTTGGAGAAGACTCTTGAGAGGAGTCCAACCAGTCCATTCTAAAGGAGATCAGTCTTGGGTGTTCTTTGGAAGGACTCATGGTGAAGCTGAAACTCCCGTACTTTGACCACCTCATGAGATGAGTTGATTCGTTGGAAAAGACTCTGATGCTGGGAAGGATTGGGGACAGAAGGAGAAGGGGACGACAGAGGATGAGATGGTTGGATGGCATTGCCGACTCGATGGATGTGAGTTTGTGTAAACTCTGAGAGTTGGTGATGGACAGGGAGGCCTGGCGTGCTGCAATTCATGGGGTCACAAAGAGTCAGACAGGACTGAGCGACTGAACTGAACTGAGCACATAAACACACACATTTACAAATTAAGTTGTACTGTTAAGTAATTCTAAGGAATATTTAAGTAACCTGCTTTTAGTTATTTTGCACTGATCCTAATTTACAGGAATCCTGTAAATGTATGTTGCTTCTATGAGCATTATGTAATAATGTCATGGCTTTCAAATGGCAAAGGTATTGAGTATGTTATTTATCCCAATGTCTCTGGTGCTCAGATGGTAAAAAATCTGCCTGCAATGGAGGAGTCAGGAAGATCCCCTGGAGAAGGTATGGCAACCCATTCCAGTACTCTTGCTTGGAGAATTCCATGGACAGAGGAGCCTGGTGAGCTACAGTCCATGTGGGACACAAAGAACTGGGCACAGGTGAATGACTAACACTCACTTGCAAATAAGGAATAATGATTCTAATTACAAGGACAAGTGCATAGAGCATTTGGACATCATTCTATGAAAAGGTGTGAAAGAATATCTAAGTTTTTTGTATTTAAAAGAAGCTTGAAGTATACCATTTTTCAGATATATGTGCAGACGATGGATGCTATGGAGCTTTTTCTACCAAATAGAACAATTAAACTATACAAGAATAATTTTTATGTTAATTTAAACTATTATTTTCTAAGAATGATTACTTTGTTAAATATTCTGAGGTGAAGATTTATAGCTTCTACTTGATATTTTAAGGAAATATTTTTTCATTAGCACTTAATTTTTGGTGGTAATGAAATGTATGGCAACCCTCCCTCCAGGAACTTAGCAATAATGGAAAAAAAAAAAAAGTAACTCCGAATGTCAAACCACAATATTGATGTGTAAAATCTATAAAGCACTTTTTTATATTCAAAAATTTCCAGTACAAGACAGAAAAAGTGAAAGTGCTAGTTGTTCAGTCATGTCAGACTCTTTTCAATGCCGTGCACTATACCCCACCATACTCCTCTCTCCATGGAATTTTCCAGGCAGAAGCGAGTAGCCATTACTTTCACCAGGGGATTCCCCAAACCAAGGATTGAACCTGGATCCTCTGCATTGCAGGCAGATTTTTTACCATCTGAATCACAGGGAAATCCAAGACAGAGCATCAGTTAATTAAACAAGCAAATAAAAAGTATGCAAAGTTGAACTGAATGAATGTTTTTAGTTTAGATAATATTCCACTAAAAGCAAGAATATTTTCATATATTTTATATGTATTACTTAGAATTATCTGTGATAAATGATAGAGCCATAGAAAAGTAAGATTTCAAAACACTTTGAGAGCTAAATAAAGAATTATTCAATAAGAAAAAAGTACAGCACAATCATCTTCAAGAACTTTAGTCCCATATGCAAGGCTACATGTCTTGAGAATGTTGATGCATCAATACATTTCAGTACAATTTGATTTATAGTCATGAGAAACATAAAAACTATACTTCATTTTTTTGTTTTGTTTCTATTTACTACCAATTAGTCTTCTGATACATCTTGACCTCTAAGGGATCTCCAATTAGAATACGTCAAGTTGGCCTTGTTATTTCAGTTAATTGATAGCAATATTTTCTATCAAAAAATGTTACCATTCTTATGTATATCCTAGTTTCTGTGAGCTTGTCTAATGTAATTCTCCCATTGAATCATTTTTTTGTTTAACTTAACAAATCTAGTTTTGAAGCCAGTTTTGTGGTTACATGTCAGCAGTGCCTCTATGTAAGTTCCTTGGCACATACACAGAGGCTGACCATTTTTCTGAAAATTCTCTGATCAGTTCTTGCATTAAAAAACTTAGCCATGATTTTATTCATTTTCTTTACAAGGGGGAAAAAAGACATATCCTAATTTTGGAACTTTCTGATCACATGTTAATTTCAGAGAGAAAAGAGTTAGATAAAAAGAGGAAAAGCAACAAAAATATTTTTTGCAAGTTATTTTACTTTATCATTTTATAGAAAACATAAGTGAATTCACTGTTTTTATTGCAAGAGAATCATTAAAAAAATATTTAAGTTTTAGAGCAGATATAAATAACAATAACACAAAGTGAAAACCACGCTTATGTTTTTATAATAACTATTAATACTATGACATATAGGGCATCCCTGGTGGATCAGAGAGTAAAGTTGCCTGCAGTGAAATAGACATAGGAGACACGAGTTCAATCATTGGGTCAGGAAGAAACCCTGGAGTAGGAAATGACCACCCACTCCAATATTCTTGCCTGAAAAGTCCCATGGGCAGAAGAACTTGGCAGGCTACAGTCCAAAGGGTCACAAAGAGTTAGGCATGACTGAGTACACACACAAACAAACTATGATATGTATTTCTCCATACTGTACATATGTTGATTAACATGGTTGTATGTATTCCAAGAGAATACACTGGTCATATCTTCCAATAACACAAGAAAAGACGCTACACATGGACATCACCAGATGGCCAACATCAAAATCAGATTGATTATATTCTTTGCAGCCAAAGAGTGAAAAGCTCTATACAGTCAGCAAAAACAAGACCAGGAGCTGACTGTGGCTCAGATCATGAACTCCTATTGCCAAATTCAGACTTAAATTGAAGAAAGTGGGGAAAACCACTAGACCATTCAGGTATAACCTAAATCAAATCCCTTATGACTATGCAGTGGAAGTGAGAAATAGATTTAAGGGACTAGATCTGATAGAGTGCCTGATGAACTATGGATGGAGGTTTGTGACACTGTACAGGAGACAGGCATCAAGATCATTCCCAGGAAAAAGAAACACAAAAAAAGTAAAATGTCTGTCTGAGGAAGCCTTAAAAATAGCTGTCAAAAGAAGAGAAGCGAAAAGCAAAGGATAAAAGGAAAGATATACGTATTTGAATGAAGAGTTCCAAAGAAGAGCAAGGAGAGATAAGAAAGTCTTCCTTAGCAATCAATGCAAAGAAATAGAGGAAAATAATAGAATGTGAAAGACTAGAGAACTCTTCAAGAAAATTAGAGGTATCATGGGAACATTTCATGCAAAGATGGGCTCAATAAAAGATAGAAATGGTACAGACCTGACAGGAGAAGATATTAAGAAGAGGTGGCAAGACTAAACAGAAGAACTGTACAAAAAACTCTTCATGACCCAGTTAATCACAATGGTGTGATCATTCACCTAGAACCAGACATTCTGGAATGTGAAGTCAAGTGGGCCTTAGGAAGCATCGCTATGAACAAAGCTAGCGGAGGTGATGAAACTCGAGTTGAGCTATTTTAAATCCTGAAAGACAATGCTGTGAAAGTGCCACACTCAATATGTCAGCAAATTTGGAAAACTCAACAGTGGCCACAGGACTGGAAAAGGTCAGTTTTCAATCCAATCCCAAAGAAAGGCAATGCCAAAGAATGCTCAAACTACTTCACAATTGCACTCATCTCACACGCTAGCAAACTAATGCTCAAAATTCTCCAAGCCAGGCTTCAACAATATGTGAACCATGAATATCTAGATGTTCAAGCTGGAAAAGAGACTGATGCTGGAAAAGGATGAGGGCAGGAGGAGAACGGGACAACAGAGGATGAGACTGTTGAATGGCATCACCAACTCAATGGACTTTATTTTGGGTAGGTTCTGGGAGTTGATGATGGACAGGGAGTCTTGACATGCTGCAAATCATGGGGTCACAAAGAGTAGGACATAACTGAGCATCTCAACTGAACTGAACTGATTGTATTCCAAAAAGAAGGTGAAACTAATTACATATTCTATTTACTTTAAAGCAGTGTTATTTTAATGAAGGTTTTCTATGTACAAATATAAATATGCTTCTGTTGTTGTTGTTCACTTGCTCAGTTATATTTGATTCCTTGTAACCACATGGAATGCAACATATCAGGCTTCCATGTCCTTCACCATCTCCGGGAACTTGGCCAAACTCATGTTCATTGAGTCAGTGATGCCATCCAACCATCTTATCCTCAGTCCATCCGTGTTCCTCCTGTCTTCAGTCTGTCCCAGCATCAAAGACTTTTCTAATGAGTCAACTCTTCACATCAGGTGGCCCAAGTATTGGAGCTTCAGCTTCAGCATCATCCTTCCAATGAACATTCAGGGTTAATTTCCTTTAGGATTGACTGGTTTGATCGCCTTACTGTCCAAGGGACTCTCAAGAGTCTTCTCCAACACCACAGTTCAAAAGCATCAATTCTTCAGCACTCATCCTTTTTTATGGTCCAACTCTCACATACATACATGACTCCTGAAAAAACCATAGCTTTGACTAGACAGACCATTGTTAGCAAGGTAGTCTCTGTTTTTTAATATGCTGTTAGGTTTGTCATATCTTATCTTCCAAGGGACAAGCGTCTTTTAATTTCACAGCTAAAGTCACCATCAGCAGTGATTTTGGAGCCCAAGAAAATAGTCTGTCACTGTTTCCATCATTTTCCTATCTGTTTGCAATGAAGTAATGGAACTCAATTTCATGATCTTTATCATTTTTACTTCTGTGGCTGCTTAGTCACTGAGTTGTGTCTGACTCTCTGTGACATCATGGATTCTAGTGCACCAGGGAATTGTGCACTGTTCATGAGAATTCTCCAGGCAAGAATACTGGAGTGGTTTGCCATGCCCTTCTCCAAGGGATGTTCCTGATCCAGCATCTAAACCCAGGTCTCCCACATTGCAGGAAGATATTTTCACTATCTGAACCATGAAGGAAATTGCATAACTTCAAATATCAATGACATTTTAAGAACTGTGATTCACAAATCAACGTTCAACTAACTTGACATTGTTCAGTCCTCAGTCATATCCGATTCTTTGCAGTCCCATGGACTGCATGCAGCACAACAGGCTTCCCTGTCCTTCACCATCTCCTGGAGCTTGCTCAAACTCATGTTTATTGAGTAGGTGCTTTCAAATATCTTTACATAAATACTGAATGCTTGAACTTAATGTTAATGGCTAATTGGCTACCCTCTAGTCTGAATGTGTACTTACATTCTAGGTACTGAATTTATTGCATTTGTGTACAAAGCAATTATTTCAGTTATACATATTTGCTAAATAATTTTATTTATAATTAACAAATTGATAAATAAGTGTAAAAATATATCTGTGAGAACATCTTTGAATATTTGTAAATAGTAATTTAAATAATTAATAGAAAATTAATATATTATTAAATTACTATATAACTGCTTGTTATATAGGCAAGATATATATAAAAGATTGATAAAAATTTGAAAAGCATCCTGAGGTTTCACTGAATATGGCTTTGCAACACTTTTAAGTGTTTGGTATGAGATTCTGTAGCCTATGAATTTAAGTGCATTTTTGTAAGAACAAGAGAAAACAAAACAGTGGCAGGCTCTAATTAGAGTTTCACATACAAAGAATTAACATACAAAAAAAAAAGTCCTGGTCCTACAGCTGAGAGTTGATAAATAGACACATTATTTGTTTTGCCTAAGACTGTTAATGTAGCATTGTCAGAAACATAATTCACCTACTGATAACTTATCCAGATCATGTCAGACAAGAGGGCTTCGAGTGTTGTCAAATTGTCCTCCAGAAAGTTTGAACAGATATACACTCTTAAGTAGGTTTCCCAGTTCAGTTCAATTCAGTCACTCATTTGTGTTTGACTGTTCATGACCCCATGGACTGAAGCATGCCAGACCTCCCTGTCCATCATCAACTCCCGGAGTTTACTCAAACTCATGCCCATTGAGTCAGTGATACCAGCCAACCACCTCTTCTTCTGTCATCCCCTTCTATTCCCACCTTCAATCTTTCCCATCATCAGAGTTTTTTCAAATGAGTCAGTTCTTTGCATCAGGTGGCCAAAGTATGGGAGTTTCAGCTTCAGCATGTCCTTCCAATGAATATTCCAGACTGATTTCATTTAGGATGGACTGGTTGAATCTCCTTGCAGTCCAAAGGACTCTCAAGAGTCTTCTCCAACACCACAGTTCACAAGCATCAATTCTTCGATGCTCAGCTTTCTTTATAGTCCAACTCTCACTTCCATACATGACGACAGGAAAAAACATAGCCTTGACTAGATGGACCTTTGTTGACAAAGCAATGTCTCTGCTTTTCAATATGCTGTCTAAGTTGGTCATAACTTTCCTTCCAAGGACTAAGTGTCTTAATTTTTGTGATTTTGGAGCCCAGAAAAATAAAGTCAGCCACTGTTTCCACTGTTTCCCTGTCTGTTTGCCATGAAGTGATGGGACCAGATGCCATGATCTTAGTTTNTTCCCTCATAGAACTGCTTTTGCATTACACCATAAGTTTTCGAAAAGAATTTTTTCATTTGTGTTTGTCTCAAAATATTAGAGGAATGTAAGCATTACTGCAATCTGTTTAACCTTTCACCCTTGCAATATATTTGTATTTTTTCCGATTTGAAGCTATTATAAATCAATTGCTATAAACATTTATTGCTTCCTTTCTCTAAAATTGTAGATTTTTTCTGGTTTCCAGTTAAGGTGTAATAATGGTTTGTGACTCCTTACTTTCTTTGATAGGTAAGATCTTGAATCCAGTTACAATTAATCTTCCTCCTGAAACATTAAAACTCCATTTCCAGCTAATAAGGGTTAAACATATCTCAACTTCTCTGATGAACCTCAGCAAGCACATATTTCTCTGATGTTGTTGTTATTTCTTTGTATTTTTTAATTGGGAGATTTCTATTTCTTTCATCTCACTCAACTGCGAATTTCTACTTCATTAATTTTATCTAGCATTTCTGTGTCTTTGAAGCAGAAATATTAAGAAGAGGTGGCAAGAATACACAGAAGAACTACATGAAAGATCTTTACAACCAAGATAATCACAATGGTGTGATCACTCAGGCTCACCTAGAGCCAGACATCCTGGAATGTGAAGTTAACTGGGCCTTAGGAAGCATCACTACAAACAAAACTAGTGGAGGTGATGGAATTCCAATTGAGCTGTTTAAGTAATGCTCAAAATTCTCCAAGCCAGGCTTCAGCAATCCATGAACCGTGAACTTCCAGATGTTCAAGCTGGTTTTAGAAAAGGCAGAGGAACCAGAGATCAAATTGCCAACATCCACTGGTTCATCAAAAAAGCAAGAGAGTTCCAGAGAAACATCTATTTCTGCTTTATTGACTATGCCAAAGCCTTTGACTGTGTGGATCACAATAAACCGTGGAAAATTCTGAGAGAGATGGGAATACCAGATCACCTGACCTGCCTCTTGAGAAACCTGTATCCATGTCAGAAGCAACAGTAAGAACTAGACATGGAACAACAGACTGGTTCCAAATAGGAAAAGGAGTACATCAAGGCTGTCTATTGTCACCCTGCTTATTTAACTTGTATGCAGAGTACATCATGAGAAACACTGAGCTGGAGGAAGTACAAGCTGGAATCCAGATTGCAGGGAGAAATATCAGTAACATCCAATATGCATATGACACCACTCATAGCAGAAAGTGAAGAACTAAAGAGCCTCTTAATGAAAGTGAAAGAGGACAGTGAAAATTTTGGCTTAAAGCTCAACATTCAGAAAATGAAGATCATGGCAACCAGTCCTATCACTTCATGGCAAACAGACGGGGAAACAGTGGAAACAGTGGCTGACTTTATTTTTCTAGGCTCCAAAATCACTGCAGATGGTGATTGCAGCCATGAAATTAAAAGACTCTTACTCCTTGGAAGGAAAGTTATGACCAACCTAGACAGCATATTCAAAAGCAGAGACATTACTTTGCCAACAAAGGTCCCTCTAGTCAAGGCTATGCTTTTTCCAGTAGTCATGTATGGATGTGAGAGTTGGACTATAAAGAAAGCTGAGCATCGAAGAATTGATGCTTTTGAAGTGTGGTGTTGGAAAAGACTCTTGAGAGTCTCTTGGACTACAAGGAGATCTAACCAGTGCATCCTAAAGAGATCAGTCCTGTGTGTTCATTGGAAGGACTGATGTGGAAGCTGAAACTCCAGTACTTTGGCCACCTGAAACAAAGAGCTGACTCATTTGAAAGAACTCTAATGCTGGGAAAGATTAAGGGCAGGAAAAGTGGGCGACAGAGGATGAGGTGATTTGATGGCATCACTTACTCAGTGGACATAGGTTTGGTTAGACTCTGGAAGTTGGTGATGGACAGGGAAGCCTGTCATGCTGTGGTTCATGGGGTTGCCAAGAGTTGGGCATGACTGAGAGACTGAACTGAAGCAGATGAAGTTTGATAATTCTTAATGAACAAATTCCTCATGTTTGTTTCCTTTTTAACAGTTACCAATATCTAGTGGTCATGTTTATTAATTTATTACTATTTTGTGTGTATGTTTTCTTATCAGAAGGTAAGATTCATAAATACTATCACCTTGTATAACTGATTCTCATATATATATATATATATATATATATATA
>SJYA01000424.1:1446781-1531212 GCA_006410615.1 Neotragus moschatus | reverse complement strand
GATTCTCATATATATATATATATATATATATATATATACACATATGTTTTTCATCATTTAGAAGAGCCCCTTAGGCATAATAGTATTTAATAAACATTTGCTGTTACCTTTGTTATTAGCCATTGTTAATTTTATTAATAACTTTTAAAATTATTATTATTGCCATAAACAAGACAAGTTGAAATTTAATTTCTCAGCTTTTCATATCTTTATCATCTAGAATCATTAGTTTTATATCAGATATCCCTTTTCTTGAATTTCTTTCTTTTAGGAAATTAATAAAATATACTTTTATTATTAGGATAATTAATGCAAATTACTGTTAAAATTATAATGAATTTATATAAATGTATTAGTTGGATCACAGATCATGTTTATATGTTGCTGATATTCACACATTTATACATATATTATTGTAATTAATAGTGTAGGTAAAGTACAAGTCAAATACTACTGATCACTGATATATTTAAAAGTAAAATTTTTATAATGTTGCAACAATTTTATTTCATCCAAATAGTTTTTTAGAGAATAATGCTTTTTAAAGAATCACAATGTAGAAAAATCTTTACTAAGTAATGTGAGATGGAAAAAATAAGGGTGTATTATCTTTTTGTTATTAATCTTACAAATTTACTAACTGTAAAGCACAAGATCAAAGCAAATAAATCTATACAGTGGTTTCTGAAAAAGGATGAAGGAACTATTTTTTACTCTATTTCAAATGCCAGAAATGATCGTGACTTGCTTGTCAATTTTAGGTCACCTGGAAAGGATACAGTAACTGTGAAGTCATAAATTCCTGGAGTGAAATTGCTACAGAATGACTGAGGAACATGCTTCAAGTGAATTGGCTCTAGTCCTAAGAACTATCTATTCAAATATAGAAGAGAACAAGTTAACATATTTCACACATATCCATTTTTTTTTATTTTTGCAAGCAATTTTCATGATCAGTTCAGTTCAGTCACTCAGTCGTGTCTGACTCTGCAACCCCATGAACCGCAGGCACGCTAGGCCTCCCTGTCCATCACCAGCTCCCGGAGTCCACCCAAACCCATGTCCATTGAGTCGGTGATGCCATCCAACATTTTATCCAAATTTATGAAATCTAATACAACATTCTATATAAATAGTATTCAAAATATTTTTTAGGACAGTGAAGATCACTATATGGTGATAAATTATATATGATACATATAAAAGTAATATAGATAATTGACAGTTAATGTGCCATTTTCCCCCTTTTCTTTTATATATTATTAACAATATATTTCAAGGAAATAAAGTGATTTTTCATTACATTTTGTTGTTATAAAATTTTTGCACCCGTCATCTATCACAGCTTAGGCCTAAGAATTTTAAATTGCTCCAAACTAGTTACATAATAAATGCAATTCTTGAAATAAAAAATAGAATTTGATGGCATTAGTCACTTAAATTTTTCACACTTTCTAGGTATTTGGGAGTAATAAATATATCATAATTAGCAAAAGCAACCCAAGTTGCTATGATTTCTACCCAAACTGTTCTCTTTTCGCCTAGGAGTCTTGATTTTTCTCATCTTGCATTTATGCCTTTAATCCATTTTCAGTTTATTTTTGTATATGGTGTGAGAAAAATATTTTAATTTCATTCCAGAGACTTTTCATGATTGTGACCAGTGGCGCCATCAGAGAAGATCTGTGAATTGTATGAAATGCCCTGTTGTTGTTGAGAATTTTTTTAATGGTGGAAGCATGTGTAAAGCAGGAAGCATACAGGATTCCTCTGTACCACCTTCTCAGTTTAGGGGAGTGGACCTAAAAATACTCTAAACAGTAGTCTTCATAGATTAAAAAAACATAAAAATAAAATCAAGTGATAGGAAACATGTCCATAATGAACCTGTAGCTCCGGGTGAGTAAATTTTGTGCCCAAATATTAAAACTGAAACTGATTTTATCTACCAGGAAAATAGGAAGTGAAGAACACCAAAAGGAATGGCCAGTTTATAAGCAGAATTTAGAGGACATACAGATAGACTTAACATTTCAGAGTTGGTAAATAATCAAATTGTGGTCATTAAGAAAAAACTTCATAGAAAGATGGAGTTAATATCATGGTTGTAACACTCATTTTCAAGACCTCTGAAGGTGTCCAGTGGATCTTTCTGGCTCACAAAATAACTCCCAGAAAGCTTAAGGACATTGTGCCATAGAAATTTAAGGCACCAAAATTACTCATTACATTTGGAAATAACAAAATGTCTCTTAAAATAAAAAGAGAGAGAGAGAGAATTATGTGTGTGGTTCTGGTACATGAAGTTGACCTCAGTGTTTCAGTCCTGAATTCCTGAATTTGCCATAAGATGACTTGTGGAGATTTTGTTTCAAAGAAGATAAGCTACATGGGGAGAAAACCCAAATCTTATCTGCACTGTTCATCCAAGACCAGGCATGTCCAGCTAGATTAAGTGACTCTAATCTAATTTGAAAGTAGGAGAGCAAGAAATAAATGTTTGGTGCTATAAGGCAGTGAATATTAAGAGGTAGTGATCTAGCAAATGCTTCCTGGCATAAGAGCACAAATTAAAAATTATTAAATAAGCCAAGTTTGTGTTTCATAATGTGGATATAAAGGTGTGTAAAAATTCATCTTGCCTTTGAGGAGATTTTAATCAAATGATTAATGATGTTGAAATAATATAACATTGTTTCATACTAGGATTTTTGAGAAGGTGATGAAAGAATTAGATTCCTTAATGCAGGTTGCTTCTTCCTTAAAACTAGTTATTTTCTGAATGTGTCTGTCCCAGTGCTTTTCCTTTTCTGTAAACCTGTGATTTAGCATCCCCACTCTGAATTACGTGGTTTCAGTAATGTTAGAAATTTACATCTGAATTTTATCAAATCTTGATGAACAGTAGATATCATACACATGAAAATGATTTTTGTACAGCAGACATCTCATGTGTTACAAGTAAGTTCATAATTTTCCACTAGTGTTGAGGATTCTTCCTAAATCCTTGACTGAGCAGGACCTCAAAGTTCTTTGTGCTAAGGGGCTTAATTCGTGTCTCTCTGTGACCCTGTGGACTCTAGCCCACCAGGCTCCTCTGTCCATGAGATTCTCCAGGCAGGAATACTGGAGTAGGGTGCCATTTCCATCTACACAATGCTCTTTGGGAGTGCATAAATACATATGCATTTATTATTACTCTAAACAGGAATGCATAAATAAAAATTTAAAACTGAAGTGTCACTAAATTTATGAAAATTTAAGTCTGTTTATTTGCTTAGTTGTTCATGCCTTTGTATAGGGTTTTAGGTTCTCAAAATGATTTTTTTTACTTCTTTTTTATTTTTTTTTAATTGAAGGAAAATTGCTTTACACTATTGTGTTGGTTTCTGCCATATGTCAACATGAATCAGCCATAGTTATTCTCAAAATGATTTAGTATAAATCTTAATAGAGAAGAATAAATTCAAGTAGTATATTTCTTATTGCGATGATGAAAAACCTTAGTAGACTTTGAAATTAGTAGCTGTTGTATAATAAGTGTATTAAAATATACATGTGTACATATTAATATATGTGTTATGTTCATTAACATATATCACCTATTACATAAATATATCATATATTTATCACTTTCTATAAATGCTTTGACTGAAACATAAAATCCAAATGTTCTTTCATGTCAAAGATTTTGTTTTTCTTTTCAAACTTATTTTCTTTCATCCTACATGAGCAATGGTTACTTATTTGAGTAATTAGATGAAAATATCTGTTGGAAATTATTTTGGTGATCATTCTTTATATGGTACAGCATATAAGTAGGATATTCTTCCATTTTAAAAAAAGGATGAGAAAAAACCCATAATTTGTACTATATTTTAGACTTTTACAGTTGTATTAGAGAATATTTAGGCATCATGTTTAATGTATTAAATCATATGGATAGCCTTGGAATGCTAAGTGAAAATGATAATGAATTTATTTATCAATTATCTCAACCCTCCAATCTCTAAGTTTTTAATGTTTTCTTTTTAGAAACATGACAATCAAGATACTAATATATCAATGTCACCTGCACAATTAATTTAGTCTCGTTTCTAATATATTAGTCATCATCATGATCTGTCATATATTGTACAGATTTAAGCTGGCTTTCTTCTTTTTATATTCTTAGTCATTTACAGTTAAATGTTCATGATACTTTCACATCATTAATGATACATTGTGTGTGTTTGTGTGTGCTCTGTCCCTCAGACATGAAGTGTAGCCCGCAAGATTCCTCTGTCCATGGAGTTTTCCAGAAAAAACACTGAAATGGGCTGCCATTTCCTCCTCCAGGGAATCATCCAGACCCAGGAACTGAACTGATATTGACAGGTGAATAATTTACCACTGTGCCACCTGAGAAGACACTGTAAATCATTAAATATAAGTCATATTTAACACCCTTAAATTTCTATATATTAATTAAAAATTATTCCATAGAAGATAATGACAGTTTAAAAGTAAGGTCACCTTAGGGTAGTGGACAACCCCATGAAAAATAAGATTTCTCACAATCTTAAAAGCTATCATAATTAATGTCCCACTCTCTTGAGTGGAGAGTTTATTTACTGTCTTGATTCAAGTTGACTGACATCTTTATTGATTAATTTTATTTTGTCAAAATACATATGACCTTAAGCTATAAAATATTTTATATCAGTTAGTCTGAATTACTTTCTGAAAACTGCTTCAGGGTACAATGTTTAAAACAAAATCAATATTGAGTTGCCTCTTGTTGATAAATAATACTTTGCTGACCTCCACCACTCTGAATGGCTTTTGTTATTTTTCTGCTTGGCAAATAAGGCACAGGTGTTAAGGATACTCACTGTCAAACACTCCTTGGCTTCTGGAGGTCAACAGAAAAATGAAGATAGTCAAAGAGTTGCCACCAGCTTATGTGCCAGCCTAGCAAGTTCCTAGATTTAGGTTATGTTTATGTGACATTTATCTAATAAGGAAGACCAAGCAGAATGATAAATGTTTTTCACTGTATCTGTGCAGAAATGGGTTTATAAAGAAGTACCTGCCATAAATCACAAAAACAGCTTTGTAAAAAGTATCTAGAGACTAGGTGTATCTTTATAATTACTTAAGACATTCTGTGTCCTGCTTTCATACCTTCCACTGTTCTCTTAGATGAACTCTTTAATCCTGCTTTAAACTCAAGTTACTTTCATTTTATTTAAGACATGGGTTATGGCCAGAACTCTTGGGTAACTCCTTGATTATTCTATTGGACTCAATAAATGTCTGGTATGATGGTTAGATGCCAATAATAAAATACCATAAGTGAACCTACCACTTTCTGCCAATTTTCCAGCTCTGTCTTCTTCACTAGGTATCAGTCTTTTCTTTAAGATAACATTTGACCTTTTCACATGTGTATAGTAAGTCAGTGATTTCTGGATTTGGAAAGGCAAGTGTTCAAAGAAATCAATACCTTATTCACAATAGTGGCCCAAAGATTTTATTTGGAAGTTTTAATCAGGATATCCAATAGGAAGAATAGAACAAATGAACACTTAATAATAGAAATGACAGCAAGATGGTCAAAAAAATTTTGGGGAAAGTGTGATACGTTGAAAAGTAGTATATCTAGTCCTAGCAATTTTTCCCTCTACAGTATTATCAACCATCAAGAAATAGTCTGAATGCAAGAAAATACTCAATTCATAACAGATACAGCATAAGGAATAAAAGATTAGAGAGGACAAGAGCTTTCAACTAAGAGCAGATTGAATTTGACTTCCTTTAAACATTTGTTTGTATTTCCTCCTGTGGCTACGATGCTTAATTGATGCACAATTGCTCTAATAGTGTTTTTTCATATTGGTTTATTAAAGAACTTTGCAGTAATCATAGAATAGAAAGTGCAGAGCTACACAATAAATGCCTTAGCACTTGGGTCAGCCCATTTAATTTCTCTTTCAAATTCAGTTGTTCACCTGCTGTGCTTATTAAACACAAGCATAGTGTCTGTATTTGAATGCACTGGCTGTGTCATTTTGGCACTGTCTACCTACTGCTTTTGCCATTTCTAATGAGAGCTGCCTCTGTCGGAGGAAATCCCCAGAATATAAAGAAGGTATACTTTTTTCCACATGCATTGTTTAGTTATTTAAATTACCATATAACTAATTTATAATCATGGCATTGCTACTGGCTAATCAACTTATTATTTTTATAGTAACTTGAGAAACAACATACACTGCCAAAGGGAACACTTTAGTTAGGTTTGTGAGTTATGTGAGTTACTTGATTATTATGAATAATTAGGAACACTTTTGGATTTCAATACATTTACTGTTTGGACACTGATATACTTGTTGATAGACTGATATAAATAATGCATTTAAAAAGAACTTTTTTATTTTAAGGTGGTCAGAAACAACAAAGATAATCATTAAAAGTCTCTGAAAATTAATAAAAAAGGCTTAAAGAGGCTCCTCAGTCCAAGATATTCTCCAGGTAAGAATACCAAAGTAGATAGCCAATTACTTCTCCAGGGGATCTTCCCAGGGATCAAACCTGGGTCTCCTGAATTGCAGAAGAGATGGGAGTAAATCTTTCTAACTTTGTGTTAGGCAATGATTTCTTAGCTACAACACCAGAAACACAAGTGATAAGAGAAAAAATAAATAATTTGACTTCATCAATCTTTTTAAAAAATTGCTCCAAAAATATTACAGTCAAGGTGGAAAAATTTAAAAAGCACAAAGTGAAAATATATTTCCAAATTATTTATGCTATTTTGGAATTGTGTAAAGAATACAGGAAAAAATTTATAATAATATAAGAATAATCTAATTTATAGATGTACAAATAATCAATTGCAAAAGTGCAAATAATTATTTCTCCAAGAAGAATACAAATGACCAATAAGCACATAAAAAGTTGTATATAAATAATTATTAAGGAATGCAAATAAAAACCACAATGAAAAACCAACGCCATACTATAAAGCATTTATCCTTCAATTAAAACAAATACATAAAATAAATTAACATATTGAATATTAATCAAATATTTAACATATTTAATATTAATGTTAAAAATTTATACACTAAATATTAAAATAATTAAAATGAATAAATTAAAAAGAAAACATAATGAGATACCAATTTATATCCATTGAGATTCCTATAATAGAGAGTAACCACTGTTGGTATTATGAGATGACTATGTTCCTCCCAAACTCATGTTAGAGCCCTAATCCCCAGCATCTTCAACAATGAATTATTTAAAGATAGAGTTTTAAAGAGTTAATTGAATTAAAATGTGGCTGTTCTAGTCATCCCTAATGCAATATGACTGTTATAAGAAAAAGAAGTTAGAACATAGACACCACAGACCAGGAGACACTGGGTACATGTAGAGAGAGTCAGCCACAAAAAGAGGCAGCAAGAAAGTGTCCACCAGCAGCCAAGAAGACAAATCTCAGAGGAAGTCAACCCTGCTGGCACTTTGGTCTTGGATTCCAGCATCAAGAACTATGAGAAAATAAACTTCTGTTGTTTTAACCACCCATTTTTTTTTTTTTTATGAAAAGCTTGTCAAACTATTACAATTGGCAAGGATGTAGAGAACTCTCATATACTGATGGAATAAATGTACAGTAGTGTAAGCAATTTGGAAAACATTCTAAATTTTCTCAAATTCTTCAGTGTAACATTATCACTTGGCACAAAACTTCACTTCTAGGTATATGCCCAACCATGCCCAAACATATACACCAGTGTTCATAGAAACTTATGCAAAATAGCCAAAGGTAGAAACAACCCAAGTGTTCTTCAACTGATGAATAAGGAAACAAAATGTGGTACATTCATATCATGGAATATTATCCAGGAAGGGTTGAATGATACATTCAGTAATATGGGTGAACCATGTTATACTAAGTGAAAGGAACCAGTAATAAAATACCACATTTAGTATAAATCCATCTTTTTTAAAATAATTTTACTTATTTATTTTTGTTTTGCTGCAAAACAATTTATTTATACTTTGCTTTGGGTCTTTGCTTCTGTGCAGGCTTTTCTCTACTTACGGTGAGCAGGGGCTACTCTCTAGCTGTGGTGCATGGACTTGTCATTTCAGTCGCTTCTCTTGCTGTGGCACACAGGCTCTAGGGTGTGCAGGCTTCAGTAGCTGGAGCACATGGGCTGAGTTTCTCTGCAGCGTATGGGATCTTCTGGAATTAGGGACAGAACTGATCTCTCCTACATCGGCAGTAGTGTGATGAATATATTCTAAAATTAAAGGTTCTTGTAACTGTACAACTCTGTACACACTAAAAAGCATTGATTATATACTTTAAATGAATAGCATTTATGTTAAATTATTAAATCTTAATAAAGTGGCTGAAAACTACAATATTTGTCAAAATTCTATTCAAAGGTGTAGAAAGAAAGCAATGCATTCTTATTTCAGATCTTGATAAACCTTTATTTCTCTGAGTCAGCAAAAAAATTATTAGTATACATTCTGAAAGAAAAAACCTAGAGATCTGCCCCTTTTATTTGAGACCGAGAAGCTGAGTTTTTAAATATCTCATGGTTAAGACAAGAAAATGCACGTCATGGCCTACAAGGCAAATGAGGAAAAATAAACATTCCTCTGCTTGAGTTGAGACTTCATGGCTGTACAAGAAAGACATGTACTTATAAAGCTGTACTGAAAATGGACCAGCTCTCATAGGGACTAAAATTCTTGTTCAAATCATGTCAATCCTAGAGAAGATTAAAAGAATTTGTGAATCTGGTGATCATACCCTAACCATCTTGCTGAGCACATTTAAATCCTCTCTAGAGTGAGAATTCACCATTCAGAACACTACATTATATGTAATTTTTCATGCACAGTCTACTGACCAAAAGGAAAGAACACACAATAAAAATGACTCTTTGTGATCCCATGGCCTATACAGTCTGTGGAATTCTCCAGGCCAGGATACTGGAGTGGGTAGCCTTTCTTTCTCCGGGGGATCTTCCCAACCCAGGGGTCCAATGCAGGTCTCCTGCATTGCAGGCAGATTCTTTACCAGCTGAGCTACAAGGGAAGCCCTAATTAAAGAGGAGGACTTCAAAATAACCATACTTTTTATGTTCATTTAACTAAAAGACAAGGATCAATATTTTTAGGATAGAATTATGGCACAGTAAAATAAGAAAAAGAATTAAACTGTAGAAGTCATATATTTAACTTAGTGAATGACTTAGTATTTTAGTTATAGCTTGTGAGAAAATTAGTGATGTGGATAATTAAAGAAGAAAACTTCTGGACAGACACACACACAAATGGATAATACAGAAAAAAACATAAAAGAATTTTTTTGCAATGTCGTGATACCACAATATATATTTATTCAGATTTCTAGGAGAAAGGGAATAAAAAACAGGGTTGATAGAAATCATAAAGGTATAAAGGCAGTGATGTCAGCCTCATGGTGGCATGAGATGCCTTTTTCTCCTCTAAAATCCACCACTAGCAAAACATCCATAACTCAAAAATATCCCTCTGCCCAACTCACCAGGACACCAGTGAGAGCCACACATCTGCGTATCTGAAGGAGAGTAGATCGGGACACACGGGGAGGGCAGAACCTAGGGAACACTAAAAGCAGTACCCACAATCCCAGGCCCTTGGTTGCAGCAGCTTAGCCCACAGTCCCAGCAAACATGGTAATAGTAGCAGAGGTGTTGCACACTGAACCAGAGCCTCCTGGTCACAGTGGTGCTCATGATCACTGGAAACCCGGCAGCAACAGTAGCAGGGCTCCTAACCCAGGTCCCTCCAGCTGTGGCGGTGCCTGTGATTCCAGCCTCCTTGCTTGTGGCAGAGGTGCCTGTGAACCCAACAATCCCAAATAAAATGAAGGCATCCATGATCACAGCTCTTGACCCCTCTTGAGTTTGACCCATCTTGACCAGCTCTTGACTCTGGGGTCTTCATGACTACAGGTCATGAAGGCATCATGACCCTACCCTCTTCTTTCCCCAGTTGCAGTAGCAGTTCCTGCACCCCATAGAACTTCAGATGCAACAGAGGTGCCCACTTTTCTGGTGCTCAATGATGAAGGCACTGAGGACAGCTCTTATAGAGGCAGTGAAGGGAGCAAGTACCAGTTCTCTACTATAGACCATTAACAGAAGATAAAAACAAACAAAAATCATGCTATAGCACCACCTACTGAAACACGTGTACCCCAGTGTTCATTGCAGCACTATTTATAATAGCCAGGACATGGAGGCAACCTAGATGTCCATCAGCAGATGAATGGATAAGAAAGCTGTGGTACATATACACAATGGAGTATTACTCAGCCATTAAAAAGAATACATTTGAATCAGTTCTAATGAGGTGAATGAAACTGGAACCAATTATACAGAGTGAAGTAAGCCAGAAAGAAAAACACCAATACAGTATACTAACACGTATATATGGAATTTAGAAAGATGGTAATGATAAACCTGTACACGAGATAGCAAAAGAGACACAGATGTGTAGAACAGCCTTTTGCACTCTGTGGGAGAGGGAGAGGGTGGGATGATTTGGGAGAGTGGCATTGTAACATGTATGATATCATAAGTGAAACGAATCGCTGGTCTAGGTTCGATGCAGGATGCAGGATGCTTGGGACTGATGCATGGGGATGATCCAGGGAGATGGTGTGGGGCGAGAGGGGGTGAGGGGTCAGGATTGGGAGCTCATATACACTCGTGGCTGATTCATGTCAATATACAGCAAAACAAATACAGTATTGTAAAGCAAAACAAACTAAAAACTAAAAATTAAAAAAAAAAAAAGATAGGCCTCTAATTATCAATCTATTGGATTGTTGGGGTTTCCCTGGTGGCTCAGACTGTAAAAGCATCTTTTTACAATGTGGGAGACCCGGGTTCAATCCCTGTGTCAGGAAGACCCCCTAGGGAAGGAAACTCCAGTACTCTTTCCTGGAAAATTCCATGGATGGAAGAGTCGGGTGGGCTACAGTCCATGAGGTTGCAAAGAGTCAGACACGACTGAGCAACTTCACTTTCACTTTCATTGGATTGTTAGAATCAAAGTAAGCAGAGCTTTGCCTAAGAAAAGTGTTTGCTACTTCGAATATGTCAGCAGAGAAATGACTCATCAGGAACCATGAAATATACCATGGTAACACAGTACTACAAAAAGACAATGACAGTTCTCCAGAAACCAACCTTAAAGTCATGGAAGATTGTGAACTAACTGATAGAGAACTTGAAATAACTGTCATAAAGAAATTATTAGCTACAAAAAATAAAATAAAATAAAAAAACACAGAAAGGCAGTTCAGTGAATTCAGGAATAAAATTAACGAACCGAAAGAATATTTTACCAAAGACATTAAAACAATAGAAAAGAATCAAACAGAAATTCTGAAGCTAAAGAATTCCATACATGAGATTAATGTTGTATTATTAGAAGTCACTGAAAATAGAATGTATGGAAGAGAGAATAAGCAGTCTCAAAGACAGAAATGATCCAGGCAGAAGAGAAGTGAAAACTGAGATCTCAAAGGAAAATGAAGAAACTCTGTGAGAACTATTTGACTTCATTAGAAAAAGCCATGTAAAAACAGTGGGTGTCTAAGAAGAAGAAGAGAGGTTGAAGGGAGCAGAAAACTTATTTGAAGAAAGAATACCTGAGGACTTCTCAAACCTATAAAGGAACAGGATGTATAAGTCCACAAAGTAATAATACAGTAATTATCTCAATGAAAAAAGATTTTCACAAGACATGTATTATTAAAACTGTCAAAATTAAATGATAAAGAATTTTAAAAGAAGCCAGGAGAAAAAAAAAAAAAATCTATTACCCTCATTAAGTTAGCAGCAGATTTCACAGCTGAAACTCCACAAACAAGTTGAAAACAATTGACCCATGTATTGTATGTCTTGGATACAATTATCTGCATAATACATTTATCTTAATAATTGTTGTAATTTATTTTTATACCATTTCATTCCTCTACAGCTGTTGCAGCAATTCTATTTAATAGTCATTATACAAACAATTTTTCAAGAGGAAGGCTGTGAGAGTGGAAACAGTAATATTCTTTCTCTGTATTTTTATTTAATTCTGTACTGAGATCAGTGCCAGAATTTGAGAAAATTAAACATATTTTTGGCTGTAGTCTTAATCTGAGTAGTTTTATTTAGGCCTAAACAACTCTTTGAATGCCTGTGACTAATCTTATGGCCCTAGTATTATTATTATTATGTGTTAGTCACTCAGTCTTGTCTGACTCTTTGAGATTCCATGATCTGTTCATGGAATTCTCCAGGCCAGAATGCTGGAGTGGGTTGCCATATCCTTCTCCAGAGGATCTTTCTGACCCAGGAATTGGATCCAGGTCTTCTGCATTGCAGGTGGATTCTTTACCATCTGAGCTAGAATCTTATAATAATTTTTATAACAAATACTACTAATAATTAAAATGTATATAGTATTTACTCTGAACCAGAAAGAGTTTTAAAAATTTGCATTTCATCTCATCTCATCATCTCAGACACCTCACAACTATTATGATGCTCATTTTATAAATGAGGAGACTGAGGCACAGGAAAGTTAAATAACATCCCTATGGCACACAGCTACTCAGTGTCTAAGTGAGATTCTAAGTTAGGAAGTCCCAGTTCAAAATATACCTCTTCTAGTCTTAATCTCTCCCTAACATTTAAGGAGTGGTAGACACTGGCCATTTAGAAATGGTGTTAAAATGTCAATATACAGTCTGGCAGAAAGAGCAATCAGTTAGCACCCCCCACCCCACCCCCTTTCAAGCTAGTTGATTCACAGTACTTTATAACCTTTAGTTCTAACCTTGACAGTCATAGAGACTTTGGCTTTTGTAGAAGACACCAATAATACATCAATTTCCAGGAGGCATGTGAAAAGTTAAAAGGTGGCTTATAAATTCCAAATGAAATGTCCAAGTGTGTTTAGCATACCCATTATTGGATTTGTGGATCACTAAGGCTTGGTTTTGTAGTTGAGAATCCTTAGATTCAAGGATATTTGGCAGAATTTAGCAGTCCAAATGTTGTGTAGCAGGTTTATCCCCTGCTGTCTATTGAATTTCTAATTATTCTCTTTTCTGTCATCTGCTATTGGTTTGTTCTATCCTTCTGTGACTACACCTTTTAGATTTTCAAAATATCAGTGGGAGGCTTTTAATCTACCTGAAAGAATTCTGAAGACAGGATATAATATATAATATAAGGACATTATACTCCTTCTCAAATGGAAGTTATCTCACTGTCTCCTGGGATGTATCTTAATGATGTGTCTAAAAGATAGATACAATTGAGACCTTATTTAAACACTGTTCAGCTTGTGTTCAGAGCACAAGTAAATTACAAAAACACTTCTACTGTGTAGTACAATCTTAAGGAAAAAGAACTAAAAAATGGGAGATTGAGGCAGAAGAACAGGAGAACAAAAGTGATGGGGTACCTTCCATCTCCTGCGTACTCCTGTGGGTACGTCAGATTGCTTTTTCTTGAAGGATTATATAGAGACTGGCTTTATAAACCAAAGTCTATCAGGTTGGAAGAAGGGAGAAAACAGCCCACCATTGTCCTACATTTCCCTGTCTCTCATGGATTCACGTTTGCCCTACAGACATCCACTCTCCGCACTTCTACATTGTACCACCCGAACTCACCAAGCAGCAATGGAAGAAGCTGGTGGACTCTGGACAGGTGTAGCAGCACTTGCTTGGCTCCTGTATAATGAGAATAATGCACAAAAGCTGTTCTTGGGCTACTCGAAGCCACCAAGCAAGTGATATGCATGCATCCATGGTAGTAATCACTGAATACCATACACTAGAGTGAAGAAGAAAATGGAAACACACTCTAGTATTCTTTCCTGGAGAATCCCATGGACAGAGGAGACTGTCAGGCTACAGTTCATGGTGTCGCAAGAGTCAGACATGACTTGGTGACTAAACCACCACCACCACACACTAGAGTACAGCCTTCCATGAGAGGAAAAAGGATAGCATAGTACTCTTGCCTGGAAAATCTCATGGACGGGGGAGCCTGGAAGGCTGCAGTCTATGGGGTCACTGAGGGTCGGACACAACTGAGCGACTTCACTTTCACTTTTCACTTTCACGCATTGGAGAAGGAAATGGCAACCCACTCCAGTGTTCTTGCCTGGAGAATCCCAGGGACAGGGGAACCTGGTGGGCTGCCTTCTATGGGGTCAGGTCTCACAGAGTTGGACACAACTGAAGCAACTTAGCAGCAGCAGCAGCAGCAGCAGCTCTCTAAAAAAGGAAAGGGTAAAGAAGCAAGTACAGCCTATCTCTCTACAGGTCTCCTGGGGAACAGTCAACAGTTAAGACTCAGATTTTCATCTTGTATGCAGTGTAGAACCAAGAGGCACTACAATCAAGAGATCCTCACCTCTGCTGGTGACACAGTGTCCCCAGACTAGTTCTAACAAGATCAGCTTTCAACATCAGGTATTAACTCACCTTTCAATAATCCAGTTTTCAATTCATCTACCTAAATCCTGACTGCTGGTTTTTCCAGTAGTCTTGTATGGATCTGAGAGTTGGACCATAAAGAAGGTTGAGCACTGAAGAATTGATGATTTTAAACTTTGATGTTGGAGAAGACTCTTGAGAGTCCCTTGGACTGCAAGGATATCAAACCAGTCAATCCTAAAGGAAATCAATCCTGAATATTCATTGGAAGGACTGATGCTGAAGCTCCAATACTTTGGCCACTTGTTGCAAAGAACCAACCCGTTAGAAAAGATCCTGATGCTGAGAAAGACTGCAGGCAGGAGGAAAAGGGCATGACAGGATGAGATGGTTGGTGGCATCACTGCCTCAATGGACACGAGTTTGAGCAAGCTCCGGGAGAAGGTGAAGGACAGGGAAACCTGGCATGCTGCAGTCCATGGTGTTGCAAAGAGTTGAGCATGACTGAAATACTGAACAACAACAGATCCTAACTACATTCTATCTTCTTACTTTTATGTCCATGCAAATATCAGATTCTACTCTTGGACTTTAATTTAGTTAGACTGTTAAAGAATAGTTCAATAAAAGAGATCTCCCCCAAATTTACAACTAAATAATAAAACCAGATTATCTTTATAAAGGCTGAATGGAGTGGCAGGTACACACATATTTCTACTTTTAGGTTTAGAAAAGTATGAAATGGAAAAATCACAAAAGAGTTATAAATTACTAGTACATTTATGGTGATACATTCAATCTCAAAAGTAATAAGCAGTATGCAAATGCAAAAAGGAATGTTTTTGCCCAAAGTTTGCTAACAATTATGTCAGGAAGCATATTGTTGATAGACATACTTATTTGTGAGGATATTAAAGCATTTTTGGAAGAATCTGGCATCATACATCACATTTATAGAGACAGATCCAAGACCATAACCTAAAATAGATATATGTATTTGTGTGTGTATATGTTATATGTGATTATTGAATTACCATGTAATATTGATAAAATAAGTTGAAATATCTTCTCTAGCCGTTAGTAGGTGAATGATTTTTAGAATCACACTAGGGAAAACTAAGCAGGCAGCAATTCATCCTAATAAGACATATCTATATGACTTTGATATGCAAAATATCCAAGAAAAACAGTGACTTGCTAAAAGCAATTAAATTCAGAACTTCATTTGGGTTTTTTTTTTAAAAATGAGAATTTCGTCTACAGAAAATACAAGCTAAAAATCCCATTCCTTTTGAAGATTAGAGACATGATTGTGTGTATTTGGATAGAAAGAGTTACAGAGGAATTCACATTATACAATATATACTTTTGCATCTTTTTTTACAGAAAATAAATTTTATGTAGTATTTGTAAAATTTTAAAACTTACTGAAATGCAAAAATATTAGAATAGATACCAATCGCCAGACAGCGGTTGGCTCAGAGGACCTACCAACTGTCATTCCCAGAGGTTGTGACAGAATCTGGACACCTCCACCTTTGCTCTGCAAGGCCCTTGGCACCTCCTGATTCTTGTAGACTCAAGGCTGCCTTTCCACAGCATCAACTTCACTGTTATCCTGAGGTGTTTTGGTGAGAGGGGGGGATGGTTTTACTGTGGGTGTCAGTTATCGCCCAAGATACTGGATCTGACCAGGGATATGTCAGATGACATTCCTCAAGCAGTAACCTAAGCGAGAGCAAGGGGGACAGACAAAGCCTGGTTTCAGTGCCCTGTTCTGTTGTTTCAAGTGTGTGAAACCTGCAGACTGCTCTGGTCCTCCATTCTGCCATTGAGTATCTCATTGCCCTTCTGGGTGTTTATTTCTTCAATAAAAGTAAGAACATAGAAAAACAGATTCCTGGAACTAGATATGCAACACAAATATCTGTGCAGCAGAGTTGGGGGATGACATTGGATCTCAGTCTCGGGCTTATTTACAATATCTATGCTTGACTATGAGTCCTACAAGCCAGGTTCTGCATTTAAGGATATTTTCACAACTACAGAAGGATGAGCTATAATCTTTTCCTGAAGAGTTTCCACAGGACCCAGCAAGACTTCTTTCACCGAGGACGCAAGCCTTGGACAAGGCTTTCTCTCCATGTGGGAGGCTCAGAGGGGTCCGGGGGTCAAGGGCTGCATGAGCACCTATGGGCGATGGTACCTACTTGAGAGTCTCCCTCCAGACATATCCTCCACCAAGGTCAGCCTGTCTGTGCTTCCTGCCTTCTCTGCACACTGTCCCCCATCCTGGGAATGACCTCTGTGACAATTTCCGATCCACCTTAGGGATGCCATTTGAAGCCAGAGTTAATAATAAAGTGGCTTAACACCGGAGAAAGTGTTCTTCTCTCCTCTCTTGCCCCCTAGTCATCCATTCAGAAATTAGCTACAAGGATTTGATCTTATTTCATATGAAACCCTAACCCAAGGAGGCTTCCCTGGTGTCTCAGATGGTAAAGAATCTGTGTGCAATGCAGAAGACCCAGGTTCAGTCTCTGGGTTGGGAAGGTCCCCGGGAGAAGAAAATGGCTACCCACTCCAGTCTTCTTGCCTGGAAAATCCCATGGACAGCTGAACCTGGTGGGCAAGAGTCCATAGGGTCACACAGAGTCAGACATGACTGAAACTACTTAGCACACACTAACCCAAGAAACACTTCCATGACTAAACCAACATCCTCTCAACATCCTTCTGCACTGTGGAGAAACAGTGGGGACCATTTCTGTCCAACTCATGGTCAGGCTCAGCAACTACCACAGCAGCAGATGGTGGGCACTGATTCAGTATTCACTGGGGATTATGAATGAGTCCTGTGGGGAGGACTGAGATAATGCATCTTCAAGGTGGGTGCAGTTTTCCCTCTTGAAGATACAGGGCTTCTACTAACCAATACCTGAGTGTCTTGGAACTGAGCAGGACCTCTGAGCAGGACCTTATGGATCCTTTCCAAGAGAGCGTCCGCCCCAAATTCTCTGCTTTATCTTCTCTCTGAATTACCTAGATAATAGTATCTGATGCGCATTTCCTGAATTATTTGACAGATGCTAAAATCCCCATTGTTGACTCAATGAACATGAGTTTGAGCAAACTTTGGGAGATAGTGAAGGACAGGGAAGCCTGGCAGTGCTGCAATCCATGTGACTGCAGTCAGAAATGACTTAGCCACTGAACAACAGCAATTCCCCCACCAAATGGAAGAATGTAAGTGCTTGATGATCATGATCACGTAACTCCCAGATTTACTGGATTGAACATGTTAATCCCTGTGACACCATTCTGTTACCCAATCATCAATCAGAGACTTGGTCACGAGCTGATCACATGCTCTCAAACCCCTCTTCCTCACTTGCCCTTTAAAAATGCTTTGCTGAAATTCATCGAGGAGTTTGGGCTTTTTGAGCTCTTTGTTGTTGTTCAGTTTTGAGCAATAGTTGTTCTGAAATCATTGCTTGGTACTTGCAATGAACATTGAACTTTCCTTCAACACACACACATGCAAACAGAATAAAAATAATGTCATTGAGACTCCTGACAGCTTTAGAGGATTTTAACACCACATTCAAAATTCTGTCCCTTCTCAAGTCTATGAAAATAATAGATTATCATTGTTACCAATGGTGATCAGAAAGTATATTTGGTACTATTTTTTAGATAATTGTTGGCCCAGTATATGAATATGGTAAATGTTTTATAAATTTGAAAAGTCTGTGTTTTACCATAGTTTATTTATTGAATATTTATTAATGGAGAAGCTATAAAATATCCAACAATATGTATGGATTTTAATGTTTCCTTTTATGTATATTTGGAAGCTATATTAAAGTATATAATTCCTGAATTGGCTCTTTATAATTACAATTTTTTTCTTAATATTCAGTAGTTATATTTTTTGCCTTGATATATCACCCTTTGTTGATAAGCATAGACTTATAGTAATATATCTTTTCATGCATCTTACTGTACCCTTATATTTAAAGTACATCTCCTATAAAGAACATATAGTGGAGTTTTCTTGAAAAGTCGTAATGAGAAAATATTAATCCATGGCTTATAAGGTAAGTGTTCCATAAAATAATTAGATTGAAATCTAGCACAGTAACATTCTTTTATTTTACTGTGAAATTAGCATAAACGGTTAATATGAAGTTTAATAAAAACCCATAACCCTAAGGTGAAGATTCCAGTTCTGGGGAAAATAAATTAAACTCTCTGCAGCATTTCTCTTCCAGGGATTATAACTAAAACTTCTGGTCAAATGAAACACACCACACACACATACATGCAAAATGCCTGAAGTTTCTGAAAGTAAATAATAGCAGGGAAATCAGGGAAGGAAACTTTGGAAGAAAAGTAAAAACTTGAAGAAAGGTAAAAGTTTGAATGAAGTTAATTTTCTTTATTTTTATTTCTATTTTGCCTTCTTTTATTTCACAGCTGTGTCCTCAAAGGTGGACCAAATTCATAACAGGGTAGCAAGTAGCCTCCAAGAGAAGCCAGTCTTTCTGTATCATAGGCAAGGAGAAAAGGGGCCCATGAGTCAGACTGTGAGGAGAGAATCCATATTATTGTTATTATCTTTTCTCTGAGGTCTGCTGCAATCCCAGATCTTCACTGCCATTGCCAGGGTATGAGTGCAAGCACTTTAGAGAAAATCTGTGCCTCTGTTTTGAAGAATCAGAAAAAGGACCATGGTTGTATGGAAAATATAAGGAAAGAGTCTTGTTATTTGGTGATTGATTTAATGGTTGGTTAAATTTCTCTCTCTCAAAGATAGCATCATTCATGAGGAACTCTGGAACAGCACTAAATGCTAAAACTTTTGGAGAGGCAGATATAGAGAACGGATTGTGGACAAAGTGGGTCAAGGAGAGTGGGATGAATGGAGAAAGTAGCATAGACACACATGCACTACCATAGCTATAAAATAGATAGCTGGTGAGCAGTTGCTGTATAAAACAGGGAGCCCAGCCTGGGGCTCTGTGATGACCCAGAGGTGTGGGATGCAGGGAGGGGAGGGAGGATCAAGAAGAAAGGAGATAAATGTACATATGTATAAATGTATATGTATATGTGTGTGTGTATATATATATATGTATTTCCAGTCATAGAAACTGGTGAAAAAAAAAAATCTCTTGACTGTGGAGAGCTTGAAGGAAATTCCAGAGATGAAGGCCCAGAAAAAGGAGGTCCCCTGGTCTGTGTGCAAGTGAACACAATATTAGGATCAGTTCCAAGCTACAAGTGTGCAGAAATAACCCAAAGAACTACAGCAAAGTCTTTGAGAAATGAATTGCAATAGTGATACTGCTGAGTCCTAAACGGACCCTTGAGTGGAACATGGAGGGATAAGTTCAAATAGCACCCACCATCACTTTTAAAACTCAATTGCTGTTGGAATCACCACCACAGAAAGTCAGATGGTACTTTCATTCAGAACCCATCAGCTTGCCTGCCTGCCAAAATGAAACTAGTAACATCCCAGAGGACTCTAACAGAGTCTCAAAACAATGTCCCACTGTGAGGCAATATGCATGTTTCACCTGTGTTTTTGTGCTGCGGGGTGGGGGTTAGGGTTGGCAGGAACTATAAAACCAGGACAGAAGGTGTGGGGGAAGCTTAATTGAGGAACTCTGGAATGAGCACTGTGGTGCTGGCAGGGAGGGCTCATGGACAGTGTTTTTAGTTGTGGCCTGAAGAGCAGAGAAGGGAACTTTTACAGCTCAGAAAGTGTGGAAATCAACTTCTCTTTCTAATTTCTTCTCTTTTTCTCTATTGTCTTACAGCTCATCACAGCAATTCCTCATAGTCCATGGCACTAGCCATTAAAAGGAGCAGCAGGAGTCATCATTCTGACACAGGGAAATATGACCCTCCATTTGGTTGAATTGTAGGAGCAAAAATCAAAATAGACAAAGTCACAAAAGGGCAAAAGTCCTTAGCTTGTCTTGAAAAGACAGAAAGCTCACCATGGTGACAAAGGTCAGGCTGATTAAAGTGAAAAATAAACCTCAAAAGCAAATGACCTTATGTATTAAGAAATGGGATAGAGACATTATTCTATAAAAATTCTGTAATGAGCTCATAACACCATCTGAAAACTCCAGGTTAATGCAGTAATCACTTGCACTAAGTCAATATCTGTGAAGAGAGAGTAAGAATAAAGGGCATTCATTGGGAGAAATAAGATTTGCATACAAGAATGAGAGGAAAGAGAGTAAAATTTGGTAAAAGCCTAAGTGTAAGTTGTAGTTCTAGGAGAAGCAGATGCCAAGGTAGGGTTACATATGTGGGAGACTTGGGTGTGGGTACGGAGAGTTTTCAGAGCATAACAAAGTGATACCTGTAAAAAGAGAGAAGGAGTGAAGGATAAGAGGAAGATATTCAGACCACACTTCATTTCTGAAAAATCCTCAGCTAGCTGGTACTAGAATAGAAAAATGAGGTTAATAAGACTAACCACAACCCACATAACTGAAATCAACCTCAGGGTTATAACTTTCACTTATCTCCCCTGCAAAATCCATTTGAAACTTTCCTCAGCTGTCAATGTAGCAGGTCTCCAAAACATTATTATTCCTGAAAGCTCAGAGACCTTGGTGATTTTACTTAGATCATAGTGGTCTCTGGACAGGATGGCCTGGTTACAGATATAACCAGAATGTCCATAAGACAATTAGTATATTTCCTGGCAAGAGGACACCATCACTGAGCATTCTGATCTCTGACTGGGAAAAGTGAAAATTGCAGGCAGAGAAAGCATAAAAGTCTCTAGTCAGTCATTGGAAAATAATGTAGGTTATTATAGTAATGTAGGTCAAAATAATGAAGTAGTTCCTTCCTACCATCATCCTTGGTTCCCAGACCCATGTATTCCTCCTATTAGGGACAAAACTCATAAAGACATGTCTGATTTGTGCCTGTACTGTGTTTGAGGTTGACACACCATCTTTGTAGAGTACTGTCTCTGATCCCATCCTTTAGAAGTTCAGTCTATCCATTTTGTGAGGCCAACTGAACCTAGATGGAGGAGGAGCCATGACTTTGACTCCATTTTTGTTTTTAAAATTTGTGATTGTATAGAATTTACTAATATTCTTTTATACACATAGCCCATGTATCAAAGCAATACAAAGAAAATTCTATAATTATNACAGAGGATGAGATGGCTGGATGGCATCACTGACTCAATGGACGCGAGTCTGAGTGAACTCCAAGAGTTGGTGATGGACAGGGAGGCCTGGTGTGCTGCGATTCATGGGGTTGCTAAGAGTCAGACACGACTGATCGACTGAACTGAACTGAAAGAAAGAATTGAGAGAAATCATAGAAAGGGACAAATATAATCAGGATTCTTTATATTTATAAAATTGTTTACATTATACCAAAATAGCTCTAATATTTGAAGGTTAATGAGTCAATAATTTCAGATATATATAGTTTAAACTACATTCTCAATAGTCTTGCTTTTCAATGAATAACGCCGATGAATGATATGAAGACGTAAGATCAGTATGATACTTGACTAAATTCTACTCTCATTTACAGTAAAATCTATGTATAATATACATGGGTGCATAATTTTATAAATGAAGATTAAAATAATGAAGGCAGTTTTCAAAATTTTTACAGGCTGTAACTGACAAAGCTAGAAATTGAAATCATGTCTGTTTGATTAAAAAGTGTTTTGTTTTAAGTTTTAAATTCTATTATGAATTTTATTCTTTATATATAGAGAGAATTAATATTAAAAACTAAGTTTAAACATATTTTACCAATCACTAAGTAGAGTCCTATAAAAGAAGCAGTGCTTTATTGTGTTGATTTAAAAAACCTCATTAAGATCATTCTACTATGGATAAAATCAAATGTGAACAGCTTATTTATCAATCATTAATTCTAAAATGTCACTATTCATAACTTAAATCATTGTTTTCATGACGTTCCAAGTATGCCATGAGGTAAAAGCTACAGAATTATTTAAACTTTTGTGTATATGAATTGTATTTGTTCTTTTTAGCTCTGATTTTTTCTCAGTACATGATCTATTTATTTAGAATTTGTGAAAACATGAATATCAGAAAATATTCAAAAGTCTTCATGATTTCCTGTATGCTGTCACTTCAGTCATGTCCGACTCTGTGCAACCCCATAGACGGCAGCCCACCAGGCTCCCCCATCCCTGGGAATCTCCAGGCAAGAACACTGGAGTGGATTGCCATTTCCTTCTTCAATGCATGAAAGTGAAAAGTGAAAGTGAAATCGTTCAGTCACATCTGACTCTTAGGGATCCCATGGACTGCAGCTCACCAGGCTCCTCCGTCCATGAGATTTTCCAGGCAAGAGTACTGGAGTGGGTTGCCACTGCCTTCTCTGATTTCCTGTATAGCACTACAGAAATGAGGTATGCAAGCAATTTCTTTTGGTATGTTAAATTTGAGGTTTAATTCTAATATTAGCTTTCTTCTAGTATGCTGAATAAGTTCTTTTGATCATACCTCCCACAAATAGCAACTCTAAAACTGTATAGAGTTAAAACTTTTTTTGAAAAAGAAATCATGAAAAACAGAAGCAAAAACAACAACAAAAACCCTGAAGTCATGGGAGAAAGAACAAAAACAGGAGACACATTCTGGAGAGGAATAAGCAATCAAAATGGGATGACTCACTTCTTTCTTTTCTTTTTTGACTAATGGAAGGCCAATTTAGTGCAGGATATATTAATAGAAATATATAATCATAAGTATATCTATGTCAATATTTGTAAGGTATCTATGCCTATATTATATATATTTTCAAATATTTATAACTACAGTATATCTATATATTTATAAAATATTAAGTTCTACTATAATTACCCAATACTATTTCATTGCTAATTTCACTGCTAATGATTCTACTACTGTTGTCTTTTGTCTCCTGGGAAGAAATATTTAAACATATCCAATAAATCACATGACTAGTAAGTAAATACTTTCAATGCCAAGTACAGGTATTCCCCACTTTTTGAAAGTGTGCTTTTACAAAAGACCTACATTATGACCTCTTTTCACTAACTAAAGGAAACTGAAAGTAGAAATTTGCTTTTACAGAAAGGATGAAAATTTAAAATAGCATTCACTTCTTGTTTGCAGCAGCTATTACTGAGGTAGCAGGTACCTTGAGCAGAGCTAGTGGCACCACCAGGCGCCTTCTCCAGGAGCTATACTCAGCATCTCAGCATCAAGCTACCATAGCTTTGAACTGTGTCTGTGAGCATCTGTGCTTCATCTTAGTCTATTTTTTTGCATTTGTTAGCAAGATGTATATAAGGTAGGATGTCCCTTGTGGCTCAGAGGTAAAGAATCCACCTGCCAATGCAGGGGACATGGGTTTTATCCTTGGGTCGGAAAGAGCCACTGGAGACTACAAAGGCAATCCAGTCCTGTATCCTTGCCTGGAAGATCCCAAGGATAGTGTGGGGCCTGGTGGGCTACAGTTCATGGGGTTGCAAGAGATGGACATGACTTAGCAACTAAACAACAACAACGTATAAGGTAATTATTTCTTCACTTTATACCATTTCAGCTTAGAAAAGTTTTCAGATAGCAGGGGAAACCTGTACTGCATTTCTAGCCATTTTTGTATATTTTAAAAACATACTACCTATGATATATAGCTGAACTGCAAATGCTTCTATAGTTACTGTAAAAATAAACAGATCCCAATAGCAATTCACTGCCCAGTGTGTGTCTTCCATACAGTAGAGATTTGTTTTTATTGTGTTTTTGACACAAGTAAAGAATGGGAAATATAACAATCCTTAAAGCTCTTTTCTTAAAGACTTTGGGGCTTATTCAACACACTCTCATAAAATTCAACCTCTCAGCAGGTGAGACTGATCTACAGTAACTTAGGAAGAAAAATAAGAACACACTTATCTCGGATACAACATCCAAAAGGTAATCCTGGGATATTTTTTGACTTCTACAGCTTCAGTCTGTAGTATGTTATTACATTAAGCTGTTACAATTTCATGAGGTCTTTTGTTACTTTTAGATATTTGTTTGGCTATTTCTGCTCTTTCATACTCAATAAGATGAGCGTTTATAGCTGTACAATCAATGAAAAAGTTGAATATCTGAAATAAAGAATAGAAAAAATGTAGTATATGTTTTTTTTTAATGTATTTTGTCTATACTTAGTACTTGTAAAAAATAACAACATGGTAGGACAAAAATTGAGTTTGTTTTTTTTATTAGGCAATTGTATTTGGCTACAAATCAAATCCCCAAGATGTCAATATGATCTTACGAAGTATCTCACCAGACTAAAATTCTTTATCAGAATTACATGTCATAATAAGGTCAGCAGTTAAAGATATATTCTTGAGGAATGATAGTCTAAAATGTTTCTATATGTAAAATTGTGTGCCCCTCCTTCCAATTCATATGTTGAAGTCCTAAACTGGCACCCACACTCTGACCCTCTCACCCCCATGTGGCTGTGTTTGCAGTAAGAAAGTGAATTGAGGTTGTGAGGGCGGGGCTTTAATTTTATGGGATTCAGTTTAGTTCAGTCGCTCAGTTGTGTCCTACTCTTTGCGACCCCATGAATTGAAGCACGCCAGGCCTCTCTGTCCATTACCAACTCCCGGAGTTCACTCAGACTCACAGCCATCGAGTCAGTGATGCTATCCAGCCATCTCATCCTCTGTCATCCCCTTCTTCTCCTGTGCCCAATCCCTCCCAGCATCAGAGTCTTTTCCAATGAGTCAACTCTTCGCATGAGATGGCCAAAGTACTGGAGTTTCAGCTTCAGCATCATTCCCTCCAAAGAAATCCCAGGGCTGATCTCCTTCAGAATGGACTGGTTGGATCTCCTTGCAGTCCAAGGGACTCTCAAGAGTCTTCTCCAACACCACAGTTCAAAAGCATCAATTCTTCGGTGCTCAGCTTTCTTCACAGTCCAACTCTCACCTCCATACATGATCACTGGAAAAACCGTAGCCTTGACTAGACGGACCCTTATGGGATTAAGGTCCTTAAAAGAAGATGCATGGGAGAGCTTGCTTTCTGTGCAGGCAAAAAAAAAAAAAAAAGAGTTTTATTCTTAACTGGTAATGATTTTTTTCACACTTAGAATAGATGTGTATCATCCAAAAGCGCATAGATTATCTCATACAAATCGGTGCTAAGAACCATCAACTGCATATTCTTATAACAGAATAAGGTACTTATTGTTCTGAAATTCACCACTTAGCCTTAAACTTGAACCTCTTACTATTTTATATTTTTTCATGTCAACACTTTATCATGTGTTCAGCAGATTTTAATGATACTGTTTTTTACTGTTGCTATTTAGATTATTTATGAACTGATATTCAATGATTATAACTTTTCTTAAGCCTTATATTAAGGTTAAATATTGAGAAATTTAATATTTTTATTATTAGAAATGATACTGCAATAACATTTTAGGTTTCCCTTACTTTTAATTATTGTTTTAAGGAAATACACAGAATTATGGTACAAAGTGTTGTGTTACTATATGATTCTGAGCAACTTTAGCACCCATTAGCAGTACATGAAAGCAATTGACTTAATTTTAAATCACAACATTTGGTATTATTTCTTTAAAATATGTACACATAGTATCCTATACATATAAGACAGAGGGAAAAATAACACATATCCTGATTTATAAGAACACAATACAAAGCAAGTAGAAATATAAGCAACTAAACACATCTAAAACTGTATTGTAATACAAAACACATATGGATAAGTAAACATTTTTTTTTTTTTAAGTCTGAAGATCAATAAAGGAAAACTATACATCCACTGAGAATGAAACAAGAATTTGGGGTTTTTGATTTGTATTTGTTAGAAGAAAATGAAAAAAGTCCTGGGAATGAAACAGTACAATCATATTTAGAGAGAATTGAATTGTTAAGTAAGTTAAGTTTTACGGGAATTTAAAATAATCCAAAGTTAGGTGTTTTGACAATGAATCAAGCCATAGGGGTATGAGGTTGATGGACTGAAACTTTTCAAGTGAAACTGATATAGCAGGATGTTTTTCCAAATCCAAATAATAGTTTAGTTTTATTTTCTAATACTTTCATTATAAAATTTTTCAAACAGTAAAATTGACTGATACTGTGAAACTATGTGCTAACTAAATCAAGATTATTATTTTCCCTATTTGGTTTATACACACACACACATTTTAACCAATAAAAGTAAACATCAGGAAAAGTCACCTGAAATTCAGTGTGCATCTTCTAAAAAGATAGACTTTACTTTCATAAACATAAGATATGAATTTTAACTGTCCTTTTCAAATAGGATTCTATCATAGTTGATGCACTGCTTTTGTTTCCTGAGACTCTTAGATCTTTCAGAATAGTGCCACTTTATTTTTTATGACCCTGACTTTTTTTGTGTCTATTATATAATTTAAATTATTTTTTATCTGGATTTTGCTATATAAACTGAGAGTTATATCCAAAAGCATAATCACATTCAGATTAACAGTTTGGGGCATGGATACTTCATAAAGTATTCTATATTTTATATACCATCACATCAACAGATGTTTATGGTTAGGGTATACAATTAATAACAATGATCATTTGCTTAAGATAATGACAAGAGAACCTCTCCATTGTAAAGATGTGTTTCCCTTTAAAATTGTAAGTATCAGACTCCCCTGGTGGTCTAGTGGTTAAGAATCTGCCTTCAAAAGCAGGAGGTTTTTTACTTGATCTGGGAAGATCCCACAGTCAAGAAGCAACTAAGTCTGTATACCACAACTACTGAGCCCACTTATTTTTCTCCATATTTAAACTTTTTTCAAAACAATATAAAGTAAAATCACACTATAATGTAAATAATAGTTTTAGAATCACTCCTACGTCTCAGTGAATTTTAGGAAAAGCAAAGATCTAAAACAATGGGATGAAGAAATATCCAAAAACTCAGGGGACAATGTATCTTGGGTACAAATCCTTTCCTTCTTTTTTCCATTCTAATTCATTGTAGTGCTCCTATCAGTGTATATGTTATCCTACTTTTCTAGTTCCTCTATAAATCCCATGACCAAGTAGTAAAAGAAACACACAAATGATGGGAAACTGCCCAAGACTGGTATCCTAGACTAACCTTTATCTTTCATTCACTCAAAAATTTCAAATCCTTCCATAATAAATGAAGTATATCCAATCCATTTTTATTTAAAACAACATTATCAATTGAATTTTTGCTGTATTTCCTTTTTTTTTTTTCTTTCTAATTTTTTTTCTGAAAGACTTTTTGGAAGAAAAATGAGCGATAGCATTCATTCAAATATTTGTACAATTTGAGCATTTATTGATTCCCACCAAGTGATTATTACCTGTTTTAAACAACTATGATGTGTTCAGGTAAATCACTCAGTGTGTGCCCCTGAAAGAAAAGGGTGACAAATGTCAACACTAAACCTATCATTTCTAATTTACCTCCATTTGAGACAGCACTATCTTGGCTAGGGTAGATTGGAAAACACTACAAAAGTATCAACAGTTCATCACACAGAAAGGGATGACAGCTAAAGTCACCTCAGTTCAGTTCAGTTCAGTCGCTCAGTCCTGTTCGACTCTTTGAGACCCCATGAATCGCAGCACGCCAGGCCTCCCTGTCCATCACCAACTCCCAGAGTTCACTCAGACTCACGCCCATCAAGTCCCTGATGTCATCCAGCCATCTCATCCTCTGTCGTCCCCTTCTCCTCCTGCCCCCAATCCCTCCCAGCATCTAAGAACATATAAATAAACACAGAGCTGTCTTAACAACTTAACATTAATCATATACTCTTCTTCATTATTAAAAGAACAGAGTATCCAAAAGTAGCCTTGCAGAGGAACATTGAGAAGAGGGAAATATGTAGAGGATCCTTTGGAAAATACTTCTCCTCAGCAGGCTATGTAAAAGTGTTTCTGCATATAATTGGGACTAATGCTTCAATTACCTGAATGTTCAAACAGTGAAAGTTAAGTTAATTTATTTCATCACCAAAAAGAACCTATGTAGCTGTTCTCCAATGTAACACTTCTCTGTTATTGGAAATACTTATAAGTTACTTTGGTCTAAACTGAAAACTATGAATAAAGATGACATCTGATAAGAATTTGTAAGGATTAAATGACACGTGAGAGTACCAATTACATAATGGGCACAAAATAGATTTTCAATGATGGTAAGTTTCTTTCCTGTAATACATTTTCAAATATCCTGTTGTTCACATCTTGTGATGTGACTTGTTCATGTCTTATGAAACCTAACACCTATGTGCAATGAAGAAAACCAATCTCAGATATAATTATAAAGGAACATCACTCTAATAGTAAGCAATGAAGTGCACACATTTAATGTTACACTTTAAATTAAATAATAATTTTATTTTATTAAATTAAATAAAATTAATTTTTATTAATTTTAAAATTAAAAGACAGGAAAATAATCCACACCACTTCTTTATATGTATATGTGTTTGTATTATGTTAAATTTTCTCTTTTGAGTGTTTGTCTTATAATGCCTTTATATTAGTACATAATCAGATATAATTTATAATAAATAAATGTATGTATATTAGTATTCTATTTTACTGTGAATAATAAAAATTTTTAAAGATCGCTGATTTAATTAGTATAAGCAAACACAAACTTTGGGAGTATTTGTAAGGCTGCAAAGATATCCATTATAGATACAATTGAAATTAATTGCCAAATTTCTATGTGTTACTAGAAATTTATTTTAAAAATCACTGACAATTAATTTATGAAAAGAAAACAGTTAATAACAACACACACAGAATACAAGCACCAAAATATCCCTGCCTAAATCTAATTAAACTGCTGACAAGAAGAATACAAAGTAGATTGTTCCAGAGCTGGAATGAGAGGCAAGTTCTGAAGAATAGTAAACATGTCCAGAAATGAGCATTTTTCCACATGACCTCCTTGCCATTAAATATAGCAAGGAAAATAGCAAAACTGCAGACTGTTGATTTAAAAAAACAGTCACAACCTAAAAGTTGAGAGCTCTGTTTTATTCAGCAGAAATACTTAGGACTTAAGTCTGGGAGGCAGCATCTCAAATAATCCTGAGAGAACTGCTCTAAGGACACCAGGAATGGTGGGGGCAGGTGTGGAGGGAGTCAGATTAAACAGCAGTTTGTAACAAAGGACAGGGAGCCTGAACATCAAGAGATTATTGTGAATTAAAGAAAACCAGATATTTCAAGTTAAGGAATTTGGTGCTTTTCTTTGTATGGGAAGATGCAAGAGTCTGGGCTCAGGGAAATCATTCCTTTCATATGCATCTCAGCTGCTGGGGCCAGTACTGTGATTTTCACATCCTGAGTTTTTCAGGGCTCCTGGTAGGGAGTGGCTGCACCTTGATGGCTGACAGATCACAGGTTTTCTATTTCTTCTTGAGTGACCTGGAGAGCTGGAATAGCTGATGACTGTGACATCCTTGTTTGTTGATATGCCATGTCTCAAGACTAATGTTTACAGATTACATAACATAAATATTGGACCTCCTTCTGACTTTGAATCCTGTTTAACAAATTATTACACTTTGATGAATTTGCTTTTTGCAATGCCAGATCAGTAATTTTTCTTTTTGTTTTCAGGAAGAAAATAATACTACATTTAAAGCAGAAAATAATATAAATGAGCTTATCTACAAACTTATGGCTACCAGCAGAGAAGGGATAAATTGGAAGATATAGATTGACATATGCATACTACTGTACATAAAATAGACAACTAATAAGGACTTATTGTATAGCATAGGGAACTCTACTCAGTACTCTGTAATGACCTATATGGGAAAAGAATCTAAAAATGACTGGGTATATGTATATGTATGACTGATACATTTTGCTGGTTTTCTAATATTACTCCTTGTATTTGTTCCAGAGAAACATATGGAGCTAACATTATTTTTCTCTTTTGTGTCTCATAAATATATCAAGTCTCCAAACCAAAGACATGCTAAAACATCTAAATAAAATAAAACAAAGGCAGTATAATTTTTTTCGGATTTATGAAAGTTCAACACATCACAACATATTACCACTAACCAAGGAAAAACATAATAAAGGCAGCAATTGTATTTTCCTGCATTATCTCTAGTGGTAAAAATAATCTTTTTATATTTCTCATGTGTAATTCCCATTGGAATTAAAAATAGACATAATTTTCTATGTTCCATGGGATGTTTTTGGTACTTTCAGAAAACTCTTCCTTCTACAAATTAGAGGTTTAGCAAGATAGGCAGATGTCTTTTTCTTAAGAAATACTGTGCTCTTCTGGTTTGCATAGTATTAAATACAAACTGAAATAATATGATATATATATCTGAAGATAGGTGAAAGATAGGATAGATTCTAATAATGTCATATCTATTTATGTTGGCAAATAGTCTCTGTTTAGTTTATGCTAACGATTTTAATACCAGTATTGTGCCAAGTGCATAGACTCCGACATCACCTCACTGACAGCATGTATTATAAATTTAAAGGTGCCATCATTAAAAGGGAAAAAGATCATGCAGTGAGTTGCAGAGCACACATAATGTTCTAACTCTTTTTATGTCAGAGAAGGGTGCTCAGTCCACATTTTTAAAATGTAAACATCTTGGAATGGGCTTTACAAGAGGGTCCCTTCTCCACAAGTGACAATAATTGTTATAGAAAAGATTGAAGGTGACCATGTATTAGAAGGACAAATCTTTATGGTCAAGAAACTACTCTGGTTAAAAAAGAGGAGCCTCGTGAGGACACTGATGCCTGATCCTGTTTTCACCTAATTTAATGAGATTGAGGCTCCAAGATATTCTCTCTTAAAACAGCCACTCTTAAATAACTAGAACTGTCATTGTAATGCTGCTGTCTTAAATTTAAGCTCCAGGGATCAAGAGTTGGAAGTGGCTTCCACTTGACAAATATCAATGTTATCAAGACCATTGTAACAATTTATAGTATATTCAAATTCATATTAACTTGCTGATTATTAATGCCATATTTTTAAGATCTATATATTTTATTGTCTTCACTTTCTTTGTTTGATTAATTTATTACTAGTGTATGTGATTATATAAGTAATGTTAAACTTCATGAAATATTTATTGAGATGAAAATAACTTTTCATATCATTTTTATTACAAGTATTTTAAAATTTTTAAAATTAAAAAGTGTTGACAAGTAAAAGCAAATCATTCAACATTACAGAGATAAAAGTTATTATCAAAAAAATAGGTAATAACAATTATTCATGAACTTATATTTTATAATAAAAGTTTTAGGCTTTTCCATATATTTTTGCATATCAACACTTGCACTATTATTGTAATGCCATTAAAAGAAACATATTTTAACTTTTGTCATATCATGAAATGTATTAAAAACTTAAAATATTAGAATTTTAAAAACTAAATAAATTGTTTTTTTTGTTGCCAGAGAAGGAGATAATGATGTTTTCCATAGTTTTAGTAATCTATTATATTAGTAGATTAAATGATGCTGTGCTGTGCTTAGTCATGTCCGACTCTTGCAACCTCAGGGACTGTAGCCTGCCAGTCTTCTCTGTCTGTGGAATTTTCCAGGCAAGAATACTGGAATGGGTTTCATTTCCTACTCTACTCCCACCATTTCTAATCTCACCCAGGGATTGAACCCATGTCTATTCCATCTCCTGCACTGGCAAACAATATTCATTATCACTGCACTGGGGAACCCTGATTAAATGATATGTGCTGTATGTATGCTTAGTTGCTCAGTCCAGTCCAACTTTTTGGGACCCCATGGACGGCAGCCTGCCTCTGTCCCTGGGGATCTCCAGGCAAGAATACTGGAATGAGTTGCCATTCTCTCCTCCAGGGGTTTTCCTCAACCTGGGGATTGAATCCAGGTCTCCAGTGTTGCAGGCAGATTCTTTACCAACTAAGCTACCAAGACTAAATGATATCCCCCCAAATTCATATCCACCTGGAACGTAAGAATGTGGCTTTACTTGGAAATAGGATCTATGCACTTGTAAATAAAGACATAATGAGATAAAATCATATGACTGCTGTCTTTATAGGAGAAAAGAGGATAAAGTTCAAAAACAGACACACAGATAATACAGAGAAGAAAACAGTGTGAAGATACAGGCAGAGACTGGAGTGATGCAGCTACAAAGCAAGGAACTCCAAAGATTGCCAGCAGCTACCAGAAGCTAGGAGTCATGGAACAGACTCTCCCCCAAAGCTTTCAGAAGAAATCAACCTTGATTTACTTGATTTTGAACTTCTGGCTTCCTGAACCATGAGATACTGTGTTTCTATTATTTTAAGCAAGCGGGTCTGTTTTAACTTGTCCAACTGCTTTAGGGCAGCCCTAGAAAGCAAATATGATTACTTGGTATACCTGATATACCATGCCCTTATTACTTTTCTGCTTAATGCCTCATCTTGACTTGTTAATTATGCAACATATTAAATGTACACTATGTTTACTGTTGTCTACTGCCAAATTACTCTTTTCTGGTGGTTGAACCTTAGTATTAACAATTCTCCAGCAAAAATAAAATCTATCATTTAAATTGTCTGACCTTTTTCTATATAAAAATTCTAATATCTGTTTAATATGGTTATTCTTTAGAATATGTAAAAGACTTATTCATAATTTAAAAGATAAAATATTTAAAATATAAAGAATTAAATGAAAATCTCTTATGAGAGAAAGCAAGAATGATAGATGGATAAGTAGACAGATAGACATATAAGTAGACATGTAGGTAAATGAATAATTTTATTTTCCATTTATATATTTTCAAATTTGGGATCACTCTGTGTACATAGTCTTCTAGCCTGAAAACATGTTGAAAACACATTGTACTGAGAATATTTTTTTTGTGTGATTAGATTCACACTTCATGGTTTCAAAATATTTCTATCATATAGCTAAATCTTAACATTCTAATTACTGTATTCTTTTTTGGGTTAAATGCATTTCATAGAAAGCATTGTCAAGATCTTGTCTGATCTTGCTCAAAGATAACTACCAAGAATTAGAATTACTTAACCAAATGGTAGAAAGCCATGACAGATTTTAAAATTGTTTTGCTTGTGAAATATTTTATTTTTCATTTATAGAATGGTCAATTGTAAAGAAAGTCTTTGTAATGGGATCTTTAGCCAAAATACTAAGCAGTCTTATGATTAATGATACTTGGGCCAATCCAGTTTAGTAGGTTGAGCCATCTTTCGGCATTCATTCTATGACAGCTATTTCTAGCAACAAGGTGGCAACATGTCTCACTTGATATCCTGCATTGTTCACAAAGGTGCACAGTTGGTGCATATTCCTTCCATATTCATCCTGGTGCCCAGTTCATTCTAGGAACCAACATAAATACCCTCCTTTGAGGCAGAGAGTAATATGGCTTTTCCCCATGACTATCCACAATTTCAGGATACAAATATGATTTCCATAGGCTCTCTTTATCCCTATGTAGTAATTTTTGTTTATGGGATTTTTTTTAAAACTACTCTGTTGTATAACACTTTCTACAACTTTGTGTTCCTGATAGTAAAAATATACTGTATCATAGTTTTGCTTTTAGGGGTCACTAATCACTTATTAGAGGAGGCGGCCCAGAGGAGCAACTCCATGTCCAAGGAGCCATGGCTGTGCAGGCACAGGAGAGCCGAGAGGAGTTACTTCACATTCAAGGTCAGGAAGGACGGCCATGAGGAGATATCCCTTGTCCAAGGTAAGGACAGTGGTTGCGCTTTGCTGGAGCAGCCGTGAAGAGATACCCCACATCCAAGGTAAGAGAAACCCAAGTAAGATGATAGGTGATGCAAGAGGGCATCGGAGGGCAGACACACTGAAACTATAATCACAGAAAATGAGCCAATCTGATCACACAGACCACAGCCTTCTCTAACTCAATGAAACTAAGCCATGCCATGTGGGGCCACCCAAGACGGGTGGGTCATGGTGGAGAGGTCTGACAGAATGTGGTCCACTGGAGAAGGTAATGGCAAACCATTGCAGTATTCTTGCCTTGAGAACCCCATGAACAGTATGAAAAGGCAAAAAGGTAGGACACTGAAGGAGGAACTTGCAAGGTCAGTAGGTGCCAAATATGCTACTGAAGATCAGTGGAGAAATAACTCCAGAAAGAATGAAGGAATGAAGCAAAAACAACACCCAGTTGTGGATGGAACTGGTGATAGAGGCAAAGTTCAATGCTGTAAATAACAATATTGCATAAGAACCTGGAATGTCAGGTCCATGAATCAAGGCAAATTGGAAGTGGTCAAATAAGAGATGGTAAGAGTGAACATCGACATTCTAGGAATCAGCAACTAACATGGACTGGAATGGGTAAATTTAACTCAGATAACCATTATATCTACTACTGTGGGCAGGAATCTCTTAAAAGAAATGGAGTAGCCATCATGGTCCACAAGAGAGTCCAAAATGCAGTACTTGGATGCAATCTCAAAAATGACAAAATGATCTCTATTCATTTCCAAGGCAAACCATTCAATATCATGGTAATCCAAGCCTATGGCCAATGAGTAATGCTGAAGAAGCTAAAGTTGAATGGTTCTACAAAGACCTACAAGACCTTTTAGAACTAACACCCAAAAAAGATATCCTTTTCATTATAGGAACTGGAATGCAAAAGTAGAAAGTCAAGAAATACCTAGAGTAACAGGCAAATTTGGACTTGGAGTATGGAATGAAGCAGGGCAAAGGCTAATAGAGTTTTGCCAAGAGAATGCACTGGCCATAGCAAGGACCCTTTTCCAGCAACACAAGAAAAGGCTCTACACATGGACACCACCAGATAGTCAACACTGAAATCACATTGATTATATTCTTTGTAGCCAAAGATAGAGAAGCTCTATACAGTCAGCAGAAACAAGACAAAGAACTGACTATGGCTCAGATCATTAGCTCCTTATTGCCAAATTCAGACTTAAATTAAAGAAAGTGGGGAAAACCACTAGATCATTCAGATATGACCTAAATAAAATCCCTTATGATTATACAGTGGAAGTGAGAAATCGATTTAAGGGCCTAGATCTGATAGACAGAGTGCCTGATGAACTATGGATGGAGGTTTGTGACACTATACAGGAGACAGGGATCAAAACCATCCCCATGGAAAAGAAATGTAAAAAAGAAAAATGGCTGCCTGAGGAGGCCTTACAGATAACTGTGAAAAGAAGACAAGTGAAAAGCAAAAGAGAAAAGGAAAGATATAAGCATCTGAATGCAGAGTTCAAAAGAATAGCAAGGAGAGATAAGAAAGCCTTCTTCAGCAATCAATGCAAAAAAAAATAGAGGAAAACAACAGAATGGGAAAGACTAGAGATCTCTTCAAGAAAATTAGAGATACCAAGGGAACATTTCATGCAAAGATGGGCTCAATAAAGGACAGAAATAGTATGGACCTAACAGAAGCAGAAGATATTAAGAAAAGGTGGCAAGAAAACACAGAAGAACTGTACAAAAAAGAANGGGAGGCCTTACAAATAGCTGTGAAAAGAAGAGAAGCAAAAAGCAAAGGAGAAAAGGAAAGATATAAGCATCTGAATGCAGAGTTCCAAAGAATAGCAAGAAGAGATAAGAAAGCCTTCTTCAGTGATCAATGCAAAGAAATAGAGGAAAAGAACAGAATGGGAAAGACTAGAGATCTCTTCAAGAAAATTAGAGATACCAAGGGAACATTTCATGCAAAGATGGGCTCAATAAAGGACAGAAATAGTATGGACCTAACAGAAGCAGAAGATATTAAGAAAAGGTGGCAAGAAAACACAGAAGAACTGTACAAAAAAAGATCTTCACAACCAAGATAATCACGATAGTGTGATCACTCACTTAGAGCCAGACATCCTGGAATGTGAAGTCAAGTGGGCCTTAGAAAGCATCACTACAAACAAACCTAGTGGAAGTGATGGAATTCCAGTGGAGCTATTTCAAATCCTGAAAGATGATGCTGTGAAAGTGCTGCACTCAATATGCCAGCAAATGTGGAAAACTCGGCAGTGGCCACAGGACTGGAAAAGGTCAGTTTTCTTTCCAATCCCAAAGAAAGGCAATGCCAAAGAATACTCAACTGCATTCATCTCACACGCTAGTAATGTTAAAAATTCTCCAAGCCAGGCTTCAACAATATGTGAGCCATGAAATTCCAGATGTTCAAGCTGGTTTTAGAAAAGGCAGAGGAACCAGAGATCAAATTGCCAACATGGGCTGGATCATGGAAAAAGCAAGAGAGTTCCAGAAAAACATCTATTTCTGCTTTATTGACCACACCAAAGCCTTTGACTCTGTGGATCACAATAAAGTGTGGACAATTCTGAAAGTGATGGGAATACCAGGCCACCTGACTGGCCTCTTGAGAAACCTGTATGCAGGTCAGGAAGCAACAGTTAGAACTGGACATGAACAACAGACTCATTCCAAATAGGAAAAGGAATATGTCAAGGTTGTGTATTGTCACTGTCCTTATTTAACTTATATGCAGAGCACATCATGAGAAACGCTGGTGGAAGAAGCAGAAGCTGGAATCTAGATTGTCAGGAGAAATATCAGTAACCTCAGATATACAGATGACACCACCCTTATGGCAGAAAGCGAAGAGGAACTGAAAAGCCTCTTAAAGAAAGTGAAAGAGGAGAGTGAAAAAGTTGGCTTAAAGCTCAACATTCAGAAAACGAAGATCATGGAATCTGGTCCCATCACTTCATGGCAAATAGATGGGGAAACAGTGGAAACAGTGGCTGACTTTATTTTTCTAGGCTCCAAAATCACTGCAGATGGTGATTACAGCCATGAATTAAAAGACGCTTACCCCTTGGAAGGAAAGTTATGACCAACCTAGATAACATATTGAAAAGCAGAGATATTACCTTGCCAACAAAGGTCCGTCTAGTTAAGACTATGATTTTTCCAGTGGTCATGTATAGATGTGAGAGTTGGACTGTGAAGAAAGCTGAGCATCAAAGAACTGATGCTTTTGAAGTGTGGTGTTGGAGAAGACTCTTGAGAGTCCCTTGGACTGCAAAGAGATCCAACCAGTCCATCTTAAATGAGATCAGTCCTGGGTGTTCATTGGAAGGACTGATGCTGAGGGTGAAACTCCAATACTTTGGCCACCTCATGTGAAGAGTAGACTCATTGGAGAAGACTGGGAGGGATTGGGGGCAGGAGGAGAAGGGGATGACAGAGGATGAGATGGCTGGATGGCATCACTGACTCAATGGACATGAGCTTGAGTGAGTTGGTGATGGACAGGGAGGCCTGGCGTGCTGTGATTCATGGGGTCGCGAAGAGTCGGACACGACTGAGTGGCTGAACTGATCTGAACTGATGCTTTGTGATATTCAATGTCAATGCGATTATTGTGTTGTAAGATTGTGGGTGCAAGTCTTTCACACATTTTATGGAATTCAACAGATTTTATTTAATTGAAAGTCTGTTAGTTGCTCAGTCATTTCTGACTCTTTGTGACCCCTGCCAGGCTCCTCTGTCCATGGGGATTCTCCAGGGAAGAATACTGGAGTGGGTTGCCACTCCCTTCTCTAGGGTTCTTCCCAACCCAGGGATCATCTCAGGTCTTTGGAGTCTCCTGCATTAGCAGACAGATTCTTTAGCATCTGAGCCAGCAGGGAAGCCACTCCGTCCCTCTAAAGCAGCCATAAAATTGATGGTTTATTTCACAACCTTACCACAAAGAATGAAGAAGTTGTCCTTCTACTGGCTAGTGACTCTATCATTACTTTTAGTTGTGCACCAAGGTAGAGTGAGATTTGGAGTTTATAGTTGATAGGGAGAAGTATACCCCTCACCTGCCAACTTTCCTGACTTTTCAGTTTTAACATATGTATGCCATTTACTTTTGTATCTTAAAAACAGTATATATTTGGTCCTTAGCAGTGTTTATTATAATGGTAAATTATTAATAAAATAAGAATATGATAAAAAATTGCAGTTTTTTACAACCTGGAATTTATAAACAGATTATATTAATTCAGATAAATCATTCATTCTAAGAATTTATTTTAATATTTGCATTTATTTTTGTAATCACAATCACAGAAATCATTTAAACTTAGTTTAATAATAACCATCAAATTTTCTGTTCTGTAATTTCTTGATTTATAAGTTATAATCCACATTTATGTACTCAGGAAATGTTTTCAAATATTCTATCATGGGCATTAAGATTGGTTATTTTCTGTTTTTTACCAGCTAAAAATATATTTTTGTGGTAGTAAATGAGAAAAATAACTAAGCTCCTTCTTTTCAAAACAAAGATATTTTTCCATTATGCATTGACTATAGGAAGTCAGTGTGGTTTTTATTGAAGTGATAAGGTACTAATCACTCATATGTGAAGCTTAGATTTTTTTTAAATATTATGCCTTTTTTTCCATTTTACTAGGATTAAATTTCACCTGAGAAGGATTTCATTTATTCTGTATGGAATGTACTAAACACTAATTGACATATATGCAAATTATTTTAGCACCTAAGTGGTTTCCTCTTTTCTGATATCTTTATTTCTATTATTTTTATTTCCTTGTGAAGTTTAAATTTAATATCCATATATAATTTATCTCATTATTTTTCATCAAAATTGCTGAGATGTAACATATACAATTAAAAATATCAAATCAATGAATTCAAAGAGTTGTGCCAAATATATATATCTGTGTAAACATTACACAATGGAAATATAGAATATTTTTTCACCACTGGAAAGATCTCTCATACCTATTTGCTGTAAACTCCTGCCATCCTAAGCCAATGTAATCATTGATATGCTTCTGATACTTTCTATTAGCTCTACCAGTATAATTTTATGCAAATGAATCTTATAGTAAATTCGATATTTTGTCTGGCTTTTCTTGCTCAACATGATGATTGCTATTTGAATTTCCCTAAAACTTTCCTTTTACTCAATTTTTTTTTTTAATTTCACCTTTTTCTCCACATTACATGCTGTTGCCTTGTATACTATTCATGTTATTTTATCTCAACTTTTCCTACTTCTGTTATCCTCTTAATCCTTTCTGCTTACATGCTCAGTCGCTTCAGTCATGCCTGACTCTGTGATTCTGTGTGACCTTATGGAATACAGCCTGCCAGCTCTTCTGTCCATAGAATTCTCCAGGCAAGAATACTAGAGTATTCTTTCTCCTTTCTTNATCTCAACTTTTCCTACTTCTGTTATCCTCTTAATCCTTTCTGCTTACATGCTCAGTCGCTTCAGTCATGCCTGACTCTGTGATTCTGTGTGACCTTATGGAATACAGCCTGCCAGCTCTTCTGTCCATAGAATTCTCCAGGCAAGAATACTAGAGTATTCTTTCTCCTTTCTTTATGCCTTTCTCCAGGGATCTTTCTGCACTAGGGACCTAGGGATCAGATGAACCCACCTCTCATATCTACCTCCATTGGTAGGCAGGTTCTCTACCCCTAGAGCCACCTGGGAAGTCTAATCCTTTCTAGATGTCTCAAAATACATTTTTTTTCTTTTTGCTGATGTTTGTAGCAAATACATATTTCAGAAATGTTATGCTTAGCTTGAAGGATTTTGAGCATTACATTTCTAGAATGTGAAATGACTGAAATTTTATAGTAGTTTGAACACTCTTTAGCATGTATTCTTTGGGATTGAAATGAAAACTGACCTTCTCCAGTCATTGTTGAGTTTTCCAAATTTGCTGGCATGTTGAGTGCAACATTTTAACAGCATCATCTTTTAAGATTAGAAATAGCTCAACTGAAATTCCATCATTTCCACTAGCTTTGTTTGTAGTTCAGTTGCTCAGTCATGTCCAACTCTTTGCAACCCCATGAACTTCAGCACACCAAGTCTCCCTGTCCCCAACACCTGGAGTTTATTCAAACTCATGTCCATTGAATCGGTGATGACATCCAACCATCTCATCTTCTGTCATCCTGTTCTCCTCCCACCTTCAATCTTTCACAGCATCAGGATCTTTTCAAATGAGTCAGCTCTTCACATCAGGTGGCCAAAGTATTGGAGCTTCAGCTTCAACATCAGTTTTTCCAATGAACACCCAGGACTGATCTCCTTTAAGATGCCTGGTTGAATCTCCTTGCAGTCCAAGGGACTCTCAAGAGTCTTCTCCAACATCACAGTTCAAAAGCATCAATTCTTCAGTGCTCAGCTTTCTTTATAGTCCAACTCTCACATCCATACACGACTACTGGAAAAACCATAGCCTTGACTAGACAGACCTCTGTTGACAAAGTAATGTCTCTGCTCTTTAATATGCTGTCTAGGTTGGTCATAACTTTCCTTCCAAAGAATAAGTGTCTTTTAATTTCATGGCTGCAATCACCATCAGCAGTGATTTTGGAGCCCAGAAAAATAAAGTCTGACACTGTTTCCACATCTATTTGCCATGAAGTTATGGGACCGGATGCCATGATCTTAGTTTTCTGAGTATTGATTTTTAATCCAACTTTTTCACTTTCCTCTTTCACTTTCATCAAGAGGCTCTTTAGTTCTTCTTCAGTTTCTGCCATAATGGTGGTGTCATCTGCATATCTGAGGTTATTGATATTTCTCCTGGCAATCTAGATTCCAGCTTGTGCTTCATCTGGCCCAGTGTTTCTCACGACGTACTCTGCATATAAGTTAAATTAGCAGGGTGACAATATACAGCCTTGATGTACTCCTTTTCCTATTTGGAACCAGTCTGTTGTTCCACGTACAGTTCTAAGTGTTGCTTCCTGACCTGCATACAGATATCTCAAGAGGCAGATCAAGTGGTTTGGTATTCCCATCTCTGTCAGAATTTTCTACAGTTTATTGTGATCCAAAGCATTGATTTTAGTAACACTTCCTAAGGCTTACTTGACTTCACACTCCAGGATGTCTGACTCTAGATGAGTGACTACAACCCCCTGGTTATTGGAGTCATTAAGGCCTTTTTTGTATAGTTCTTCTGTGTATTGTTGCCACCTCTTTTTAATATCTTCTGCTTCTCTGAGGTCCTTGTCATTTCTTTCCTTTAGTGTGTCCATCTTTGCACGAAATATTTCCTTGGTATCGTCCAATTTTCTTGAAGATATCTCCAGATTTTCCCATTCTGTTGTTTTCCTTTATTTCTTAGCATCATTCTGTTACAAAGTCTTTCTTATCTCTCCTTGCTATTCTCTGGAACTCTTCATTCAGATGGGTATAACTTTCCCTTTCTCTTTTGCCTTTCATTTCTCTTATTTTCTCAACTATTTCTAAGGCCTCTTCAGATAACCACTTTGCCTTCTTGCATTTCTTTTACTTGGGGATGCTTCAGTCACCATCTTTTATAAAATGTTATGAACTTTTTTCTATAGTTCTCAGGCACTCTGTCTACTGGATCTGATCCCTTGAATCTATGTGTAATTTCCACTGCAAAATCTTAAGAGATTTCATTTAGATCATACCTGAATGGTCAGAGCTTCCCTGGTAGCTCAGCTGGTAAAGAATCTGTCTGCAGTGCAGGAGATCCTGGTTCAATCCCTGGGTTGGGAAGATCTGCTGGAGAATGGAACAGCTACTCACTCCAGTATTCTGATATGAAGAATTCCACGGACAGAGGAGCCTGACTGGCTGCAGTCCATGGGGTCACAAAGAGTCAGACATGACTGAGGGACTTTCACTTTCACTAAATGGTTTAGTGGTTTCCCCTAATTTCTCCAATTTAAGCCTGAATTTTGCAATAAGGAGTTCATGATCTGAGCCACAGTCAGATCCTAGTCTATTATTTTGCTGACTGTATAAAGCATCTCCATCTTTGGCTGTAAAGAATATAATCAATCTGTTTTGATTATTAACCATCTGGTGATATCCATGTGTAGAGCCTTCTCTTGTGTTGTTGGAAGAGGGTGTTTGCTTTGACTTTTGCATTCTCTTGGCAAAACTCTCATAGTCTTTGCCCTGCTTTATTTTGTATTCCAAGTCCGAACTTGCCTGTTATTCCAGGGATCTCTTGATCTCCTACTGTTGCATTCCAATCTCCTATAATGAAAAGGACATCTTTTTCTGGTGTTAGTTCTAGAAGATCTTTATATCTTCATAGAATTGTATGTAGAGATAACTCCTAACTATCTATTGCTGAGCAACAAAGTGTCCCCAAACTTAGCAACTGAAATTAACAAATATTTATTATATCACAGTTTCTGTAAGTCAAGAATTCTCCCATGGCATGGATTAGCTGTGTGTTTCTGATTCAGAAAATTTTAAGAAATGCATCTAAGCTATAGGCTGGAGCTAGAGCCTTATGTGAATGATTGGTTTGGGGAGATCCACTTTCCAACTCACTCACATGGAGGTTCGTAGGTCTCTGGTACAGTACTGGCCACAGATATCAAATCTTTGCCAAATCAGTCTCTCTGAAGGGATGTGTATGATATGAAAGTTAGTTTCCCTAACAATGAAGAATTCGGAGAGACAGAAAAAGATAACTCTCAAAGCAGTATAATCCAATCTGAGAATAGCATTCCATAATATCTATCATATTTTATCCATTAGAAATGAGTTATTAAACCTAGATCCAACACAGAGTCAAGAAGAGGAGATAAACATACATATCATGAAATGGAGATAATTGAGGGTTATTTAGAGACTGCCTACATACTCACACAAAAAATGAACTGTTGGACTATTATTTCAGTCATACATTTGATATATAGGCTTCCACATTTTGAAGACTTGGGCTTCCCTGGTGGCTAAATGGTAAATAATTCGCCTGCAGTGTAGAAGACACGTGTTCGAGATGCAGATTTGATCCCTGGGCTGGAAGATCCCCTTGAGAAGGAAATGGCAGCCTACTTCAGTATTCTTGCCTGGGAAATCTCAGGTAAGCTACAGTCCACTGGGGTTGCAAAGAGCCTGCATGGATTAGTGCAAACCACCACCATGTTTTGAAGACTTAAGGAGAAAAATTACAGATTTCTAAAAACATTGCTTTTGGAGTTTAGAAATATTTTCACCTTTCTTCTTCACTTATATCTAGGCATCCTTAAAAACTTGCACGTGTGAAGAGCTCAACATACTGCAATCAGAGCATTTTATCATGGCTTTCAGAAAGAAATTACCTCTAAATTATGCAAATTGCCTTAATCAACTGGATAAATATGAGTGTGAACAAAACACGCAAAGTGTTGTTGGAAATTCATTGATATGCATGTTATCATATTCATCATTCTTATTGTTAGTGAATAGCCTGTGAGAACCCCAGGAAAATATGGGTTTCGTGTTTCAGTTTGCATTCTCTGCTATTTATCTATGCTTTGTTGTTTTATTATTGTTACTGTCAGTCAATTTGATGACAATGTACATAAAGTCATGAAAAAATGAGTGGGTGTAATGTTGTTTATTGACTGATTATGTGAAAGAGCAGTTTGATAATGTTTGGAGTTTTTTCAGTTTTACTGACAAAGATGTTCACCTAGTTTTTTTTTTTGTTTTTTTTTTTTAATTCTTAAGAGCAGGAATACACATACACAAATATTTTTAAAAAGAGAAAAGTACACTATAAAAAAGCAATCGAAATATTACTAAAAAAAAGTGTTATTTTGAAATCCTGAAAAATATACTGACTAAAGACACAAAAAGAAAAAATATATTTTTTAGTCTTATGAGTCTACAAAAATAATCATTGTGATCAGAAAGAATGTTTGCTTGGTTTAATTCATTGTTATATCCAAATGAATAAGAATGGGAAGTTCTCGAGATTAACATTGCAAGATTATTTATANAAGTGTTATTTTGAAATCCTGAAAAATATACTGACTAAAGACACAAAAAGAAAAAATATATTTTTTAGTCTTATGAGTCTACAAAAATAATCATTGTGATCAGAAAGAATGTTTGCTTGGTTTAATTCATTGTTATATCCAAATGAATAAGAATGGGAAGTTCTCGAGATTAACATTGCAAGATTATTTATAGAACATCCTCTTTCCCATTTTAGACAGTGAATTATCCAAAAATATACCTGGAAATAATGGTTGATTCTAACAATTATTTTTAAATACCCTTTCTCATGCATATAATTAAATTTCTATAACAAAAATTTTATTATTTTTTAATTTCACATGTTGATCTTTTACAATTTATTATACTTAATGTTTTTATACAAAAGCCTTTGTTGTCATTCTTATTGTTTAGTCTTAAGTCGTATCTGACTCTTCTGAGACTTAGGACTGTAGCTCATCAGACTTCTCTGTCCATGGGATTTCTTAGGCAAAGAATACTGCAGCCGGTTGCCATTTCCTTCTTCAGGGCATTTTCCTGACCCAGAGATCGAACCCACATTTCTTATGTCTCCTGCTTTGGCAGATGGATTCTTTACTATTTTATTTTATACAAAATTTGTTTTATACAAAAAGCACAAATTCACAAGTATATATTTCAAAATTCCCAAATGTGAAGTCTTTTTGGTGGAGACTGTTTCACAATTTCTTTTGTTTCCCTATGCTGGTAATTTAGTCGTTAAATCGTGTCCAACTCTTGCGACCCCATAGACTGTAGCCTGCCAGGCTTCTCTGTCCATGGGACTTTCCAGGCAAGAATATTGGAGTGGATTGTCATATGCTTCTCCAGCAGATCTTCCCGACCCAGGAAACAAAGTTGAGTCTACGGCATTGCAGAGAGATTCTTTACTGGCTAAACTATGAGGGAAACCCTGTTTCCTTATAGTTCTTATCTAATTACCTACCACACAGCTCATCATTAGGATTCAGTTCAGTTCAGTCTCTCAGTCGTGTCCAGTTCTTTGCAACTCCATGAACCACAGCACGCCAAGCCTCCTTGTCTATCACCAACTCCCAGAGTTCACCCAAACCCATGTCCATTGAGTTGGTGATGTCATCCAACCAACTCATTCTGTCATCCCCTTCTACTCCTGACCTCAATTTTTCCCACCATCAGGGTCTTTTGAAATGAGTCAGCTCTTCGCATCAGGTGGCCAAAATATTGGAGTTTCAGCTTCAACATCAGTCCTTCCAATGAACACACAGGACTCATTTCCTTTAGGATGGACCAGTTGGATCTCATTGCAGTCCAAGGGACTCTCAAGAGTCTTCTCCAACACCACAGTTCAAAAGCATCAATTCTTCAGTGCTCAGCTTTATTTATAGTTCAGCTCTCACATCCATACATGACCATTGGAAAAACCATAGCCTTGACTATCAGATGGACCTTTGTTGGCAAAGTGATGTCTCTGCTCTTTAATATGCTGTCTAAGTAGGTCATAACTTTCCTTTCAAGGAGTAAGCATCTTTTCATTTCATGGCTGCAACCACCATCTGCAGTGATTTTGCAGCCCAGAAAATAAAGTCAGCCACTATTTCCACTGTTTCCCCATCTATTTTCCATGAAGTGATGGGATTGGATGCCATGACCTTAGTTTTCTGAATGTTGAGCTCTAAGCCAACTTTTTCACTCTCCTCTTTCACTTCTCAAGAGGCTCTTTAGTTCTTCTCCACTTTCTGCCATAAGGGTGGTGTCATCTGCATATCTGAGGTTATTGATATTTCTCCCAGCAATCTTGATTTCAGCTTGTGCTTCATCCAGCCCAGTGTTTCTTATGATGTACTCTGCATATAAGTTAAATAAGCAGGATGACAANGGGGGGTTCAAGATTGGGAACTCATGTACACCTAAGATGGAAAATTTCAATTAATAAAATAAAAAATTAAAGTTAAAGTTAAAAAATGAAAAAAAAATTTTTAAATGAAAATAAATAAATACTGCAATTAAATTCTTAAAAAAAAAAAAAAAAGGACTCCTTGGAGAAATGGATAATTTTAAGAATGTGGCAGGAAACACATATAAGATGAGTCTAGAGTATCTGGTAACAGTGGAAAGTAAGAAAGTGCACAAAAAACAAATTTTGCCGGGGTATATCAAAGGGGCACAGGTGCCAAATAAAAGAGTTTTCAAGGTTCAAAGCTGGAATACTTTGAGCAAACAAAATACATAATATAGTTATATAACTGAATTAAAACTCAAATTACAAAATACTTATTCATGGGCAGATATTTATATAAGTAAATGATTAAATAAATAAATGGAGTAAAACCTCCCATGTAGAAGATTTCCAAATAAATTATGTAGACACTCCATAATAAGGTGAGAGGTCATAATTCCTCACATCTTAAATGTGGAATGTGACTTACTTCTAAAGAGCAGGACATGAAAAGCAGAGAAAACAAGAGTAACTTTGTGAGAAAAACCTGACAAATACCATATCACCCAGATATTTAAGACCAATATTACAGTCAAAAATGACATTGATAATAAACACTCTTGATACAATATGATGAAAAAGCACCTTAACACTATGATTTTCCTCCCCTAAACTCATACTACAGTCTATTATAAGAAAAACATCATATAAATTACAATAAAATGAAGTTCTACAACATATCTGACTAGTACTCCTCAAAGCTGTCAAAGTTATCGTAACAAGAAAAGTATAAGAAACTGTTATAGCCATATAGAGCCTAAAAATATCATGATAACTAAATATAATATGAGTGAGATCCTAAAACAGAAAAAGAGTAAAGCTAAGGCAATATGAATAAACTATGTAGTTTTGATCATAACATATCGATATTGCTTCATTAATGATAGCAAAAGTACCATATTGATAGAAAATATTAATAATAAAGTAATCTGATTTTAGAGGAATATACAAGAATTGACTATATGCTCTCTGTTGTTTTTTTATCATAAAAAATAAAAATCATGGAATTGATTGCTTAATTTTAAGTCAAATTGTATCAACATGAATCAAAACAATCTATAATAGTAAATATGATACATATGTTAACCACTATGAAATCATTTTTTAATGTATTGAAATACTTACCTAGGTATATTTTTTCTTCTTGGATGATGGTTACTATCAATATAGTTAATTCTCAAGGCATTAGCATGTATTTCACCTTCTGTATCCAACTACCTTTTCCTCTCAAGTCTATAATATTTCCAGACTAAAACTTTAATCAGTGCCTTAGGTAAGCTTAGCATTCAAGGTTGTTTCTGCAAGTTAATTAAAAAGAAATTAACAATAAAATTTTATTTAACACTTTGTTAAAATTAATCACTCTGTAATTAAAATATGATTTGCTGAAAGAAAGCTTAAAATGAGACTTTAAAAATAGCTAAACATAAATCTAAGCCCTTCTACACATAATGCAACTGCTTTTGTCAAAAGTATAAACATGGCATGATATTTTTGTTGTTGTTTCACTTAAATACAAACCTGCAGGGTATCTTTCTTCTAAAAAAATAACCATTTAACCTGAATCTGTTTTTAAGAGAAAACAGATCACTTTTCATGTAGTTATTAGCACGCTGCAATTATTAGACTACTTTTCATAAAAGCTAACAGAAGTAACTTTTAGTTTTCAAAATACAATTAGCATATTTTCATGCACAAATTTAATTACTGCAGAAGATATCACATAAAGCAAAGCAAAATTTAATTAAAAATTGTATTGTCATTTATTAAAAATTGTCATTGTATTAGTTTACTTGTGTTGTTTTTTAGTTGCTAAGTCATATCTAACTTTTTGATCTCATGGACTGCAGCCTGCCAGGCTCCTCTATCCATGGGATTTCCTGGGCAAGAATACTGTAGTAGGTTGCCTTTTCCTTCTCCAAGGGATCTACCCAACCCAGGAATCAAATCTGTGTCTCCTATATTGGCAGATGTCTTCTTTACTCATAAGCCACCAAGGAAGCCCATTAGTTTACTAGGGCTGCCCTAATAAAACAACACAGACTGGATGGCTTATACAAGAGAAATTTATTTTCTCATAATTCTAAATAAATCCAAGATTAAGGTATCAGCAAGTTTGGTTTCTCCTGAGACCTTTCTCTTGGGCTTGCTGTGGCTGATCTCCAAGTATAGAGACATAGGCTTAAACATATGAGTTATATGGGGACACAATTACATTCATAACAGTTATCAAAATGGAAATATAAGCATTATCACTTTATAAATTAAACTGGCTTTGATGACTGGATTTATCAAGAAATTAAACGATGAGTACAATTTCATTTTATTTTCTGTTAACATTTCCTTTTCATCCAATGTCAAATATTCAATCACAGAATAATTTCTTACATATCCATTCAAAGTAAATCTATTTTCTATTTTTGTAAATGTTAAATGTTATATTATTAATTTTTTAAAATTTATTTATTCAAAGTAAATCTCTCCACTTCTCTACCCACCCTTCTAATTTTTTCCGTTTCTTAATTTATTCTAAGATGTCCACAGTCTAAGATAAAGAATACAGATATTTTTCCAGCTTGACACATTGTTTTAAAAACTAGAGGTTATTTAATTTAAAGAAGGATGCAGTTTTGTTTTTCAACTTTGTTCAGCTCTTTGCAATCCTATGGATATAGCTCACCAGGCTCCTCTGTCCGTGGGATACTCTAGGCAAGAAAATGGAGTGGGTTGCCACACTTTTCTACAGGGGATCTTCCCAAACCAGGGATAGAATCCAGGTCTCCTGCACTGCAGGCAGATTCTTTACCATCTGAGCCACCAAGGAAGCCCTCTTTATGGATACAGACAACACAAAATAATGTCATTATCATCACCATCAATAACAACAACCACATTTTTTGTTTCTTATTCCTATGCTTTTGGCTATGTATTTTTTTGAGGTTTCTACATAAATCAACAGTTTTCTAACATCATTTTTGAAATAGAGACTAGGAAAAGAAACTCATTATTGTAAATGTTAAGCAATGATTTTGGAATACTTTTGGAAAGTATAGATGCTATAGGCTGAAATTTGTGTATCTTGATTTGTATAAAAATCGTGAATACTGTGATTTATAGGAAAATATATATTTGGTCATTCGTATTATATATAAGAAATATACTTGGTTTTCATCCATAATTCCTGCCTCACAGCTCTGGAAACCCTTGGGATTTACTGAACAATAAAAGCAACTAGTTAATATTTAGTCTCTTGAAGTTAGTTTCTGAAAATGACTTGAAAAGGAAACTTTTGGATCCACCCAAGGGTGGGAGCTGGTTGCCAGAAGACCCAATCATGTGATTAAAAGGACTGAAACGTTTAGTACCACTCCCGGCTTTTGAGGGAGGAGAGAAGGGCTGGAGATGGAATTGATCACCACTGGCCAGTGATTTAGTCAATCATGATTATATACTGAAGCTCCCGCAAAAACTAAAAGGACAGCTTTTGGGGCTTTTTGCTTAGAGCTTTGAAGGGCTACATTCCAGTTTCCATGCTCCTGTAGGACAGAAGTTCTTTTCTTTTGGACCATTCTTTATGTATCTCCTCATCTGGCTATTTATTCTTTTAATATCCTTTTATAATAAATGTTTAATCTAATGAGTAAGAGTAAATGGATTTCCCTGAATTCTCTGAGCCATTCCAGCAAACTAACTGAAACTAAGGGGAAGGTTGTGTGAATCTCTGATTCATAGCCAGTCGGTCAGAAGCCCAGGTAACAATCCTATGACTCACCCTAGAGCTGGAGGGACTTTCTGTGGGATTCAGCCCTGTTAAATCTGATTCTGTCTCCAGATAGGCAATGAATTCTCTGAAATTTTACTGGAGGCTGAGAATTGCAGGTTGGTTCGGGAAAGCCTCCGCACGCACGCGTATTAGAATTTGTTCAGGAAACCTTTGCTGTTTGTGTCTATGTATGTATTGAAATCCTACTGCCCAATGTGATGGTATTGGAGGTAGGGACTTTGGGAGGTGCTTAGGCTGTGAGGGAAGAGCCCTCATAAATAAATTCAAAGCCCTTTTAAAAGAGGACCAAGAAACGTCTTTCACACCTTTCCACCATCTGTGTGCGTGCTCAGCGGTGTCTGACTCTTAGCAAGCCCATGGACTGTACCCCCGGAGGCTCCTCTGTCAATGGGATTTTCTAAGCAAGGATACTAGAGTGAGTTACCATTTTATCTGAGGACACAGCAAAGCCACGGGCAATAAACCAGGGAGAGAGCTCTAACCACATCTTGACCATGCTGGCACCTTAATCATGGACTTCCAGCTTCCAGAATTGTGAAAATAAAATTCTGCTGTTTATAAATCACCCAGTCTGTGGCAGTTTGTTACAACAGCCTAAAGGATTAAGGCAGCATCTATCCAGTTACTTTTCATATGTAAACTGCATCCTATGTCTCAAATTTTTTGTGTGTAGTAACTTAAATCCTTCAGGAATTGGTAACTCTCTCTTCAACAGTTTGTTTTTGACGTTATATTCATTGATGTTAGTACTTTTTGTCAAATTAGCAAGAAAAAATATTTTTCCAGTGTTTACATATAATCTAATATTCATTATGCAAATGTATACTTGTCTTTCATGAATTACTACTCTTTATCTAACATAAAACTGTTTCAATTTGCTCCTTGAAGTCAAAGTAATTCCAGTTTATGCTTCTGCTGATTTTATCACTTGTTTAATATTCTTCCCATTATATTTTTATTTGAAATTTTCTCAGTTCTTTTAGAAATAAGTGTAACAATAAGTGAAAATGCTACTTTTCAAGTGTATGCAAATCAGAATTTAAATTTTCACTTATTTAATTGAAATATTCCAAAGTTCTCACCAAATTGATTTAAAAATTTTTGAGCTTAACAAGCATCTTTGAATAAACATTTGGTATCTCATTTGAATTTGAGTTAGTATTCCAAATCGTTAAAAATAAAAGTCTTTAAAATGTTGCCTTATGCATATTATAAGGCTTAGAGAATTTCCTAATGTACAAACTATACCATTACAATTACCCACTAAAGATTCAACTTCAAGTGTGTTTAAAATACTCAATCTGTCACTGAAGTGAAAATAACACGTAATTATTTCGAAATACCAACTAGTCAACAGCTTCAGGAGCTGTGCATTTTCTTCAATAAGATGAAAGCAATGAGCTGTGCACAACACATTATGCATAATAAAGGTTTTAAACAGTGCAAAGGCCTTTTTCCTCACCTTTCAAAACAGTTTTCTTGTCACTTGACTGGCACTGAATATTGTTCAAAAGTAGGATCCAACCATTCACAACTCCTTTCATTTGGTTGAATCAAGTAGTAGAAAATTGTTTACTTTAATGAAAAATTTTAGAACCTCTCAGAGAAATTTCTGTCATAATAAGTTATTGTTCAGTCACTCAGTCATGTCTGACTTTTTGTGACCCCATGAACTGCAGCACGTCAGGCTTCCCTGTCCTTCACCATCTCCCAGAGCTTGCTCCAACTCATGTCCATAGAGTCGGTGATGCCATCTGTCATCTTGCCTTCTGCCATCCCCTTCTGCTGCCTTCAATCTTTCCCAGCATCAGGGTCTTTTCTAATGAGACAGCTCTTCGAATCAGGTGGCCAAAGTATTAGAGTGTCACCTTCAGCATCAGGACTTCCAATGAATATTCAAGACTGATTTCCTTTAGCATTGACTGGTTTGATCTTCTTGCTGTCCAAGGGACTCTCAAGAGTCTTCTCCAATACCCCAGTTCAAAAGCATCAGTTGTTTGGCACTCAGCCTTCTTTATGGTCCAACTCTCACATCCATGCATGACTACAAGAAAAATCATAGCTTGACTAGACAGACCTTTGGGGGCAAAGTAATGTCTCTGCTTTTTAACATGCTGTTTAGGTTGGTCATAGCGTTTCTTCCAAGGAGCAAACATCTGTTAATTTTGTGACTGCCGTCACCATCTGCAGAGATTTTGGAGACCAAGAAACAAGGTTTTCCAGTGTTCCCATTGTTTTCCCATCTATTTGCCGTGAAATGATGGGACCAGATGCCATGATCTTCATTTTTTGAATGTTGATTTTTAAGACAATTTTTTCACTCTCCTCTTTCATTTCATCAGAGGCTCTTTAGCCCCTCTTCACTTTCTGCCATTAGGGTGGTGTCATCTGCATATCTGAGGTTATTGATATTTCTCCCGGCAATCTTGATTCCAGCTTGTACTTCATCCAGACCAGCATTTCTCATGATGTACTCTGCATATAAGTTAAATAAGCAGGGTAACAATATACAGCCTTGACATTTTCCTTTCCCAATTTGAATCAGTCTGTTGTTCCATGTCTGGTTCTAACTGTTGCTTCTTAACCTCCATCCAGGTTTCTCAGGATTCAGATAAAGTGGTTGGATATTCCTATCTCTTTAAGTATTTTCATTAATCATTAACTCATTAATATTTTGTATCTAAGTTCATTTTATTTTATTTTATCTTCTATATNTTTTCCTTTCCCAATTTGAATCAGTCTGTTGTTCCATGTCTGGTTCTAACTGTTGCTTCTTAACCTCCATCCAGGTTTCTCAGGATTCAGATAAAGTGGTTGGATATTCCTATCTCTTTAAGTATTTTCATTAATCATTAACTCATTAATATTTTGTATCTAAGTTCATTTTATTTTATTTTATCTTCTATATTGATTTATTTTATATTTTTCATTATTTTAATTAGCTCTTCACTATTTCCAGGAAAACAAGTCACTATTTTTCATTTTAATAGTTTTGAATTATTCATGCAACAATTCATCAGCTTTGGCTTTTATTTAAATTTCTGTTAATTTGAAAACTACCAGTTATACAAAATTCTTAATATCAGAAATGAAAAAAAAATTATAACAACTATTTTTTCACACTTTCAGAATAATATTGAAGGTTTTATTTTATTTGTCCTTAAAGATACAGATATACTGAATTATACTTAATTAAGATAGGGATCAGTGGAAACAATGTCAGACTTTATTTTTCTGGGCTCCAAAATCACTGCAGATGGTGATTGCACCCATGAAATTAAAAGACGCTTACTCCTTTGAAAGAAAGTTAAAGTTATGACCAACCTAGATAGCATATTCAAAAGCAGAGATTTTACTTTGCCAACAAAGGTCTCTCTCTTCAAGGCTATGATTTTTCCAGTGGTCATGTATGGATGTGGAAATTGGACTGTAAAGAAAGCTGAGTGCCAAAGAATTGATGCTTTTGAACTGTGGTGTTGGAGAAGACTCTTGAGAGTCCCTTGGACTGCAAGGAAATGCAACCAGTCCATCCTAAAGGAGCTCAGTCCTGGGTGTTCATTGGAAGGACTGACGCTAAAGCTGAAACTCCAATACTTTGGCCGCCTCATGCGAAGAGTTAACTCATTGAAAAAGACTCTGATGCTGGGAGGGATTGGGGGCAGGAGGAGAAGGGGACGACAGAGGATGAGATGGCTGGATGGCATCATTGACTTGATGGACATGAGTTTGGGTGACTTCAGGAGTTGATGATGAACTGGGAGGCCTGGCATGCTGTGATTCATGAGGTCACAAAGAGTCGGACATGACTGGGCGACTGAACCGAACTAAATGTATATATACCCCTGGAGAAGGGAATGGCTACCCATTCCAGTATTCTTACTTGGAGAGTTCCATGAACAGAAAAACCTGGCAGGCTACAGTTCATGGGTTCGCACAGAGTTGGGCATGACTGAGTGACTAACTCTTTTTTTCAGTTCATAATCCAAATAAGCACATTTTATGCTCGAAGGAATCTTCATGCCTTTTGAAGGTTCTTACTGTACTTACTCCGTCAGAAAAATCACTTGGGATATTAGGAATATTATTTGTTTCGTTGAAATCAATTTACCTTCTCCTTAAAGCTTGGAAACTGTATTTTTTATTTTATCATTTAACTTTATGTTTTTGAAAAACATCTGTTGTTTTCATGACCTATCTTGTTTCAGGAGCCTTATAATAATCCTTATTATAACCACTTATTTTAAACAAGATAAACAAGATATAGTTCATTAGATAGTGTTGATATATCATTCATAATAGGCCATCATGAAACAATATGCTACTTTTCAAAGTCATTCACTCCACTTATGAAAATTAGGCTATAGCTAATGTTTGTACATTCTCTATTGTGCAATTGTTCACTATCAATTGTACCCTGCTTCACTTTTGCTGTTGTTGCTGCTTGGTCTTACAGAGTATCCTCATTCTTACAAAATTTTGAAATTTTCTTTTATTATTATTTATATTGTGTATATTTATTGTTTTATTGTCATAAATTTAGCATTTATAGTCAACTATGTTAAACTACACCCTTTGACATTTTCAGGGTCTACTAGTACTTTAAGCTTACATATTTATATCTTCCGCTAAGATTGTTCTATTGTCATAATAAAAAATAAACTAAAATGTAGTCACTTACATTGGCAATTTTAAGTAATTTTGAAAATTGATACAACATATATATGTATATCATCTCACTAGTGAATATGGGCAGCTTTTCAACTGTGACAATTGGTGCTTCAGGTGATTCTTATTGTTTTTTTCACAATTTTGTGGATTGTTTCATTTAGAATCCCATATTACTTTACTAGAGGATTTATCAGATACTGAAAACCAGTCTAGTATGCTGAAATGCATAAAACGTGAGCCTCCACGGATAGACTTAATTCTTAATTGCACACTACTGTATATTTTCCTTTTATAGACACCAGGATATTGATAAATTTTCCTTTTCATGATCCCAATACAATTTTATCATAGTTGTGTAAGATCCTATATACTATATATTACATTATTTTTTTGTTTTGTTTTTTTGTTTCGGAAATTAGGCAATTTACATTTATTTGGAACAGAGGCTAACCACAGTCTATAATATATTCCTTGTCATAAAAAATAGTGCTCTTTAAATAGAAAATATTATTTACCCTTGGGATAAGCTTATTCCCCATGTCACTTCTTAATTATTATTTTTTATTTTATTGTTTTTTATTATTTTCTTTTTTACTTTACAATATTGTACTGGTTTTGCCATACATCAACATGAGTTCACCACAGGTGTACAGGTGTTCCCCATCCTGAACTCCCCACCCATCTCCCTCCCATACCATCCCTCTGGGTCATCCCAGTGCACCAGGCCCACCTGGCATGAAATGGTACCTCATTGTGGTTTTGATTTGCATTTCTCTGATAATGAGTGATATTGAACATCTCTTCATGTTTTTGTTAGCCATCTTTATATCTTTTATGGATAAATGTCTTTTTAGTTCTTTGGCCCATTTTTTGATTGAGTCGTTTATTTTTCTGGAATTGAGCTGGAGGAGTTGCTTGTATATTTTTGGGATTAGTTCTTTGTCAGTTGCTTCATTTGCTGTTATTTTCTCCCATTCTGAAGGCTGTCTTTTCACCTTGCTTAGAATTTACTTTGTTGTGCAGAAAATTTTAATTTTAATTAGGTCCCATTTGTTTATTTCTGCTTTTATTTCCAATATTCTGGGAGGTGGGTCATGGAATATATATTACATTAAGTATATTCTTGTGAAGAGAAAATCTATTTTAACTAAGCTTATAACATCTGCTTACAATTTTATATGTCCAATGGTGATAAGAATTTTCCACACATTAAGATTATTCTTGCTTCTCCTCCTCCATCGACACATTTTCCATACTAGGTGCCATAAGACATGTGAAATTGAAAAAAGACCACTCCTTTGCTATCCACCTGAAAGTATCACAGTATTGTTAATCAGCCATGGTGTTGTTGTTTAGCCACTAAGTCATGCCTGACTCTTTAGGGACCCATGGACCATAGCCCACCAGGCTCCTCTGTCCATGGGATTCTCCAGGCAAGAATACTGAAGTGGGTTGCCATTCCCTTCTCCAGGAGATCTTCCCAACCCAGGGATTGGACCTACATCTCCTGCATTGGCAGGTGGATTCTTTACCATTGAACCAGGAGGGAAGCCTTTAATTGGCTATATTCCAATACAAAATAACAAGTTTAATTAATAAATAAAAATACAAATTACACATAAAAAGAAAAAAAAGGCCACTGTCCCTGCATAATTGTGCCAGGATGAAGGTGCCTCTGGATGAGCCTATATCGTACACAAAGTATTTATACAAGTCATTCCTACTCAGAATGCTTAACAATAAACCAAATATATATGCCAGGTATTGGGAACCACACCAATATATCCTGTTGAATCAAATTAAACATATTCAAGCCCTCAATTCAACTTACACATATCAAGTGAGGTGGCCACTTCAACTAGTATCTGATACACAAAGGAAACCTGATACAAAATGTATCTGATACAAAATGGACAGAAGTCAGAATGGAAAGGAACTGCACTCTAACCAAGCCATTTTATTAAATTTCTGAATTTTACAGAAACTAACACATGCATTCACTTTTTGACCCCTTCTACATCTTCAGAAAATAGTATAAAACAAACAAAAAAGTAAAAGAAGGTAAGGGAACCTCAAGCTTCATTATTTTCCATATAAATTAACTTCAACAGTGTTGTCAAAAAGTTTCCAGTGCTAATGAGAGAAATAAAATATTTAAAATGTTAGAAAATGATTAATCAGTAAAAACTTCTCTGAGTAGGAAATATTTTAACTGCTCTCTAAATGATGAAGAAATGTCAGAGAGATGGCTAATATCTGTAGAAGCAGATAGAACAGGCAGTTCAGACACCCAGAGATTGTCCTCAAATCTAAAAGAAATCAGAAGATGGATCATAGTGATAGACCAGGGCTAAGATGTTTCAGTTTCAGTGACACATGTGAAGGAGTTTACGGGAGAAAGACAGAAATCACACGATCAGAGAGCTAAGGGGTTTTATAAGAGTGTGATAAAAAAATTTGGAGCATAAAATCCCAAGCATATTTATCTGTTAAAGTTACTAATTTTCTAATTTATTTCTGGATTACTTTCAACTGCAGTTATCAATAAATAAAATGTAAAGAAAAATTAAAAAATTAAATTAAATTAAACATAGTTTGTTTTTTTTTTTTTTTTTTTTACCATTAATGTTAGATTCTCTGGAGATTCAGATGGTAAAGAATCTGCCTGCAATGCAGGATACCAGGGTTCAATCTCTGGATCAGGAGGATCCCCTGGAAAAGAGAAGGGCAACCCTCTCCCATATTCTTTAATGGAGATATCCATGTACAGAGGAACCTGATGTGCTACAGTCCATGGGATTGCAAAGAGTCAGACACAAATGAGTGACAAACATTTTCACTTGTTACTTTATATGCTTACAACTTTTATTTCAACCACTTAATCATGGTTTTACTCACTTAAAATATTGATTTATTCCAAATCTATGTAATCTGAGAACTAACACTTGGGAAAAGTGAAACCTGTATTATGAAATTAGAGATTCAATAGATACTTATAATTTTTTGCTATAAAATATTTAAGCAAGATAATCAAATTAAATTAAAAAGGAAAATGTGTGAGACAAATAAGATTAACTTGCATGCTTTCACTCTTCAGTTCAGTTGCTCATATGTCTCCAATTGCTTGCAACCCCATGGACTGCAGCATGCCAGGCTTCCTTGTCCATCACCAACTCCCAGAGTTTACTCAATCAGGTCCATTGAGTTGGTGATGTCATCCTTCAGCTCATCCTCTGTCATCCCCTTCTCCTTCAACCTTCAGTCTTTCACAGAATCAAGGTTTTTTCAAACGAGTCAATTCTGCACATCAGGTGGCCAAAGTATTGGAGTTTTACCTTCAGCATCAGTCCTTCCTGAATATTCAGGACTGATTTGCTTTAGGATGAACTGGATGGATCTCCTTTTTATCCAAGGAACTCTCAAGAGTCTTCTCCAAACCACAGTTCAAAAGCATCAATTCTTCAGTCCTCAGCTTTCTTTATAGTCCAACTCTCACATCCATACATGATTACTGGAAAAACCATAGCTTTGACTAGATGGACCTTTGCTGGCAAAGTAATGTCTCACCTTTTAAATATGCTCTCTAGGTTGGTCATAACTTTTCTTCCAAGGAACAAGTGTCTTTTAATTTCACCATCTGCAGTGATTTTGGAGCCCCCCAAAATAAAGTCTGACACTGTATCCACTGTTTGCCCATCTATTTCCCATGAAGTGATGGAACTGGATCCCATGATCTTCGTTTTCTGAATGTTGAGCTTTAAGCCAACTTTTTCACTCTCTTCTTTCACTTTCATCAAGAGTCTCTTTAGTTCTTCTTCACTTTCTCCCATAAGAGCAGTGTTCTCTGCATATCTGAGGTTATTGATATTTCTCTCCACAATCTTGATTCCAGTTTGTGCTTTATCCAGCCCAGAGTTCTCAAGATGTGCTTTTCATATAAGTTAAATAAGCTGGGTGACAATATACAACTTTGACATATTCCTTTCCCTATTTGGAACCACTCTGCTGTTCCATGTCCCATGTTCCAATTGTTGCTTCCTGACCTGTATATAGGTTTCTCAAGAGGCAGGTCAGGTGGTCTGGTATCCCCATCTCTTTAAGAGTTTTCCACAGTTTGTTGTGATCCACACAGTCAAAGACTTTGGCATAGTCAATAAAGCAGAAGTAGATGCTTTTTATGGAACTCTCTTGCTTTTTTGATGACCCAGGGATGTTGGCAATTTGATCTCTGGTTCTTCTGCCTTTTCAAAATCCAGCTTGAACACCTGGAAGCTCATGGTTCACATACTATTGAAGTCTGGCTTGGAGAATTTTGAATATTTCTTTACTAGTGTGTGAGATAAGTGTAACTGTGCAGTAGTTTGAGCATTCTTTGGCGTTACTTTTCTTTCGGATTGGAATGAAAACTGACTTTTTCTAGTCCCGTCGCCACTGCTGAGTTTTCAAAATTTGCTGATGTATTGAGTGCAGCACTTTCACAGCATCATCTTTNTGGCTTGGAGAATTTTGAATATTTCTTTACTAGTGTGTGAGATAAGTGTAACTGTGCAGTAGTTTGAGCATTCTTTGGCATTACTTTTCTTTCGGATTGGAATGAAAACTGACTTTTTCTAGTCCCGTCGCCACTGCTGAGTTTTCAAAATTTGCTGATGTATTGAGTGCAGCACTTTCACAGCATCATCTTTTAGGACTCGAAATAGCTCAACTTGATTCCATCATCTCCCCTCGCTTTGTTAGTGGTGATGCTTCCTAAGGCCAAATTGACTTTGCATTCAAGGATGTCTGGCTCTAGGTGAGTGATCACACCATAGTGATTATCTGAGTTGTTAACAGCTTTTTTGTATAGTTCTTCTGTGTATTCTTGTCACCTCTTAATATTTTCTGCTTCTGTTAGGTACATACCAATTCTGTCCTTTCTTGAGACCATCTTTGCATGAAATGTTCCCTTGATATCTCTAATTTTCTTGAAGAAATCTCTAGCCTTTCCCATTCTATTGTCTTCTTCTGTTTCTTTGCACTGATCACTGAGGAAGGTATTCTTATCTCTCCTTGTTATTCTTTGGAACTTTACATTCAAATGGGTATATCTTTCCTTTTCTCCTTTGCTTTTCACTTAGGCCTCCTCAGACAGCCATTTTGCTTTTTTGGAATTTCTTTTTCTTGAGGATGATCTTGACTCCTGTCTCCTTTACCATGTCACAAACCTCTGTCCATAGTTCTTCAGGCACTCTCTTTATCAGATCTAATCCCTTGAGTCTATTTGTCACTTCCACTGTATAATTGTAAGGGATTTGATTTAGATCATACCAGACTGTCTAGTAGTTTTCCCCATTTTCTTTAAGTCTGAATTTGACAATAAGGTGTTCATGATCTGAGCCACAGTCAGCTCCCAGTCTTGTTTTTGCTGACTGTATAGAGCTTCTCCATCTTTGGCTGCAAAGAATATAATCAATCCGATTTCAGTATTGACTACTTGGTACTAACTTTCACTGTACTAAAACTGTATTCTCCTAGGAAATCATGTGAGATAGATCTGAAAATTGGTACAGTTTTCTCAGGGAATTGCTCACTAGACAGAAAGCATGTGACAAAACACCTAGGAAAAGTGTAGGAATTATATGTGAGGATCAATGGGAAAGTCATCTCAGAGGGAAAAATCAGTGTACATAAAATATCTAAGTAGAAACTCACCATATTCATACAACAACTAAAAATTGTATTTGTGACTAAGTCAGAAGGAGCAAAAAACATGTATCTAAAGAGAGTGACTGTAGATTGCACCAGTGAGATAATATCACCAATACTCTATTACATTTATGCATTATGGGTCAGAAAATATTTTTTCTTATGAAATGTTTTATGGCCATTAGTTTTTACTTTAAGAAAAGTGAAATGCCATTGAGGATTTTGGGCAAAGGGGAAAAGTGTACTGACTAATGCGCAAAAGTTTAATTCAGTAATAAAGTTGGCAATATAATCTAGAAGCATCTCAAATAATTTATGTTAATGCAGAAAAAAATGAATGGGAGTCTTATGTAGTAAACCACACATTTTTTGAGGAAAAAATTTACAGTAGTGGTAAACTACCTATTTGATTATGAATATATCAAATATATTAGTAGTATCCAATGAATTTATTTAAATTCTCAAAATTCTACCAGCCAGGCTTCAACTGTATGTGAACCATTGATTTCCAGATGTTCAAGGATTTAGGAAAGGCAGATGAACCAGAGATCAAATTGCCAACATCCGTTGGATCACAGAAAAAGAAAGAATTCCAGAAAAACATCTACTTCTGCTTAATTGATTACACCAAAACTTTTGACTGTGTACATCACAACAAACTGTGGAAAATTCAAAAGATGGGAATACCAGATCACCTGACCTGTCTCCTGAGAAATCTGTATGCAGGTCAAAAAGCAACAATTAGAACTGGATGTGGAACAACAGACTGGATCCAATCAGGAAAGGAATACATCAAGGCTATATATTGTCACCCTGCTTATTTAACTTATATGCAGAGTACATCATGCAAAATGCTGGGCTGGATGAAGCACAAGCTAGAATTAAGATTACCAGGAGAAATATCAATAACTTCTGATAAGCAGATGATACTACCCTTATGGCATAAAGTGAAGAGGAACTATAGAGCCTCTTGATGAAATTAAAAGAGGACAGTGAAAAAGCTGGCTTAAAATTCAACCTTAAAACAATGAAGATCATGGCATCCGGTCCCATTAGTTCATGGCAAGTGGATGGGGAAACAATGAAAATAGTGACAGACTTTATTTTCTTGGTCTCCCAAATCACTGTATTTGGTGACTGCAGTCATGAAATTAAAAGACACTTACTCCTTGGAAGAAAAGCTATGACCAACCTAGACAGAGTATTCAAAAGAAGAGACATTACTTTTCTGACAAAGGTCTTTCTAATCAAAGCTTTGGTCTTTCCAGTATTCATGAATGGATGTGAGAGTTAGACTATAAAGAAAGTTGAGCACCGAAGAATTGATGCTTTTGAACTGTGGTGTTGGAGAAGACTCTTGAGAGTCACTTGGACTGCAAAGAGATTCAACCAGTCCATCCTAAAGCAAATCAGTCTTGAATATTCATTGGAAGGACTGATGCTGAAGCTGAAACTCCAATGCTTTGGCCACTTGATGCAAAGAACTGACTCATTTGAAATGACCCTGATGCTGAGAAAGATTGAAGGCAGGAGGAGACAACAGAGGANCTGCAAAGAGATTCAACCAGTCCATCCTAAAGCAAATCAGTCTTGAATATTCATTGGAAGGACTGATGCTGAAGCTGAAACTCCAATGCTTTGGCCACTTGATGCAAAGAACTGACTCATTTGAAATGACCCTGATGCTGAGAAAGATTGAAGGCAGGAGGAGACAACAGAGGATGAAATGGTCGGATGGCATCACTAACTCAATGGACAGGAATTTGAGTAAGCTCTGGAAGTTGGGAATGGACAGGGAAGCGTGGCATGCTGCAGTCCATGCGGTCACAGAGTTGGATATGACTGAGCGACTGAAATGAGCTGATTAATTTATTTTGTAAAGTGATTGCAGCCATGAAATTAAGACACTTACTCCTTGGAAGGAAAGTTATGACCAACCTAGAGAGCATATTCTAAAGCAAAGATATTACTTTGTCAACAAAGGTCTGTCTAGTCAAGTCTATGGTATTTCCAGTGGTCATGTGTGGATGTGAGAGTTGGACTGTGAAGAAAGCTGAGTGCCGAAGAATTGATGTTTTTGAACTGTGGTGTTGGAGAAGACTCTTGAGAGTGCCTTGGACTGCAAGGAGATCCAATCAGTCCATCCTAAAGGAGATCAGTCCTGGGTGTTCACTGGAAGAACTGATGTTGAAGCTGAAACTCCAATACTTTGGCCACCTCAGGCGAAGCATTGACTCATTGGAAAAGACCCTGATGCTAAGAGGGATTGGGGACAGGAGGAGAAGGGGACGACAGAGGATGAGATGGCTGGATGGCATCACTGACTCGATGGACATAAGTTTGGGTGAACTCCAGGAGTTGGTGATGGACAGGGAGGCCTGGTGTGCTATGATTTATGTGGTCGCAAAGAGTCAAACACGACTGAGTGACTGAACTGAAATGATTTTTTATTATATTACTAACTTTTATAACTTTTATTTGTGCCATCTGTAATTTTAAGTGGAGTAAATATCTCAAACAGACCTATTTGTAAAATAATTAAGAAATATTATAAAGTAAATATTTGATATGAGAATTTGCTATTTGATAGTTATTGACTGTATTGACAACAACTGAGATTGCTTACTTTTTTACAGTTTAGAGAGCAGAGTATTAGTTTGGAGATATAAGCGTAAATAAATGTGTTAAAACAAAAATGTCAAGGAAAACATGAACTTTCATTTATTCATACAATCAAAGTATTTTGTTATTTGACAGTCTTTCCATTAAGGCTAAATTAAGAATACTGCAGAAGGTCACACATCTGTTCTTTGCAAATGTATTTGCTACCAAAAAGTAAGAGAAATAAATTTAAAAAGAAAAAATTTAAAATATGTTATACACACAACTCAATGAAAATCATTTCTACATAATACACATATAAATTATTTATGTACTTTCTCAGTTCATGTTTATATCCTAAAATTTTGAGCTTCTCAGTTTTATGCATGTGTGTATTTTTCAAAACTCACTCAAATGAACTTAATATCGATACATTTATCATGATTATTTAGAGACCGAAAAAAATAGATACCTCTTGGAAAAGTGTCTCTGGAATTGTTTAGATTAGAGGAGAGAGGTGATTGTTTTATTATAAATCTTGTGTTGTTCTTATCTGTAAATGATTTAGTAGTTTTAATGAAGAACAAATATTCAGAGACATGTAAAAAGTGCAGTACTGAAGTAAATTTAACAAGAAGAATAAAGTTTTGTAGGCAGATGTGGTGAACCTTTATATAAACCACTCTAACAGAAATAATTGATTTTTAAAATTGCATGTTTTCATCCTTTTGCTTTCCTAAGTATCTAGCCTTTGCCCTGGACTATCCTAGGTGTCCATCTGCTTTGAAGAAGATTAAAATTTGTTACAGCTGGGATGAAAGGAGAAATGCTCAAGCAATATTAATTTTCTGACATTCAAATTGGATTATACACAAGCCAATAGCTTTGCAAGACATACTAGTATCTTGAGAACAAATTTTCCAAATTTCTTTATTCTTCTTTCCCATATCAACAACTGTACTCTAGAGAACTAAAAATAAATAAATTTCCTTGTAGCCAAGAGAAGATGTGGGATTCACTATCAGCTAAGCAAAAAGAACAGAAGACAACTGAAAGCAAATTTAACTGCTTTCTCAGCTTGAAAGTATCGAGAAATTCATGCGTGCGAAGTCACTTCAGTCGCATGTGTCTTTTTTCGACCCTATGGACTGTAGCCCGACAGGCTCCTCTGTCCATGGGATTCTCCAGTCAAGAATACTGGAGTGGTTGCCATGTCTTCCCCCAGGGAATCTTCCCAACCTAGGGATTGAACCTATGTCTCTCTCCTGTGGCTACTGCATTGCAGTCAGATTCCTTACTGCTTAACCACCAGAGAAGCCCAAAATAGATACTGGTTTCACAATCAGGAATAAAAAAAAGCAGAATATGAGAATTGTGAGTTACATTTTATTTGTGGCTATACAGGAGGACTGTAGCCTGGGATACAGCATTTCAGATGGTTCTGAGGAACTGCTCAAGGTGAGAGGAAGTCGGTACATATGTGATTGCGGAGAAGGAGGATATTTGCAATCAAGCACACATTTTGTCAGAAGGTCACTGTTAGTCACAAGGGGCAGATGTCTCCAGTAATGATTTTAGTGCTTTTGTAGATAACATAATATAAAAACATTTGGCTCATAAAAATTTGAAAATATATAACTATCTGTAATCCTGTTCTACCAGTTTTTCCCAGAGCATAGAGTGCCCCATTCCTGATCTCCACCCTGAACTTCTTTCAGAATGTATTGAAAGTCAGTGATAGCAGGTGCCAGTGAATTAATCCTTGTAGAGGTAAGTAGCAAGAAGTGATTTTTAGTTGAGACCACACATTTTTCAAGAGAGTGAAGGTTTTCATGAGCAAAAGAACTTCTGAGAGCAAAGAGAGGTACAAAGGGCCCTGTAGTTTAGGATCTGAGAAGAGACCCATCCCTTCACAAGCAACAGCTATCCACAGTGGGCCACAGCAATATTGCAGCAAAGTATATGATCAGGCAGAGGTAAGCTCTAAGGTTTAGCTCTCTTAAGTTGCCTCTGACTTTTGGTAATAAAAGAGATTGCAGAGCTCCATGAGAGCTAGAGGGGATCTCCAGCAAGAAACCAAGGTGACACCAAGTCAGCTGGGAAGGGAAAACTATCCAAATGACTAAGAACTTTTATTGCAATTAGACACTGTTTACAAAAAGGATTAAGTAAATTACTAATTAAAAGATAATTTATTATTTGTGGGATTCAACATTATTTGTCTCCTTGTTAGCTAGTAGATAGATGAGGATGCAGGAAGAAGGCCAAATAAGTCACAGAAAAATTTTGTTTTAAATAACAGTTTTCTGAACATTTGACTTTTAATGGAGGTAAAATTTGCACTCACTATATTCTCATTTGTAACCTCATTTCCTACCACATATTAAAGACCTAAACATTTTTGTATAACCATTCAACATTTAAAGAATATTCAAGCTAACATCGGAAAAGGCAATGGCAATGCAATCCAGTACTCTTGCCTGGAAAATCCCATGGATGGAGGAGCTTGGTAGGAGGAGAAGTCCATGGGGTCTTGAAGAGTCGGACACAACTGAGCCACCTCATNATACATTTTTGTATAACCATTCAACATTTAAAGAATATTCAAGCTAACATCGGAAAAGGCAATGGCAATGCAATCCAGTACTCTTGCCTGGAAAATCCCATGGATGGAGGAGCTTGGTAGGAGGAGAAGTCCATGGGGTCTTGAAGAGTCGGACACAACTGAGCCACCTCATTTTCACTTTTCAGTTTCATGCATTGGAGAAGGAAATGGCAACCCAGTCCAGTGTTCTTGCCTGGAGAATCCCAGGGATGGGGGAGCCTGGTGGGCTCCTGTCTATGGGGTCACACAGAGTTGGACACGACTAAAGCAACTTAGCAGCAGCAGCAGCAGCAAGCTAACATACAACTTTACTCATTTCAAATGCTAGCAAGGTAATGCTCAAAAGTCTCCAAGATAGGCTTAAACAGTACATGAACTAAGAACTTTCAGATGTACAAACTGGATTTAGAAAAGACAGAGGAATCAGAGATCAAATTGCCAAAATCCATTGGATCATAGAAAAAGCAAAAGAATTAGAGGAAAATATCTACTTCTGTTTCATTGACTATACTAAAGCCTTTGACTGTGTGGATCACAACAAACTGTGGAAAATTCTTAAAGAGATGGGAAAGCTAGATCACCTTACCTGACTCTTGAGAGGTAACAGTTTGTACCAGACATGGAACAACAGACTGGCTCAAATTGAAAAAGGAGTATGTCAAGGCTGTATATTGTGAGCCTGCTTATTTAACTTATATGAAGAGTGCATCATGTGAAATGCTGGGCTGGATGAAGCACAAGCTGGGATCAAGATTGCCTGGAAAATATTAATAACCTCAGATATGCAGATTACACCACTCTAATGGCAGAAAGCAAAGAGAAACTAAAAAGCCTCTTGATGAAGGTGAAAGAAGAGAGTGAAAAGCTGGCTTAAAACTCAACATTCAAATTTGAAGATCATGACATCTGGCCTCATTACTTCACAGCAAATAAATGGGGAAACAATGGAAACAGTGACAAACTTTACTTTCTGGGGCTGCAAAATCACTGTGGATGGTGACTGCAGCCATGAAATTAAGATACTTGCTCCTTGGAAGAAAAGTTATGACAAAGCTAGACAGCATATTAAAAAGCAGAGATATGTCCTTGCCAACAAAGCTCCATCTAGTCAAAGCTATGGTTTTTACAGTGGTCATGTACAGATGTGAGAGTTGGAGTATAAAGAAAGCTGAGCACTAAAGAATTGATGTTTTTGAACTGTGGTTTGGAGAAGATTCTTGAGAGTCCCTTGGACTGCTAGGAGATCAAACCAGTAAAATTAAAGGAAATCAACCATGAATATTCATTGGAAGAACTGATGCTGAAGCTGAAGCTCTAGTACTTTGGCCATCTGATATGAAGAGCCAACTCATTGGAAAAGACGCTGATGCTGGTAAAGATTGAAGGCAGGAAGAGAACGAGATGACAGAGGATGAAATGGTTGGATGACATCACCAACTCAATGGACATGAGTTTGGGCAAGCTTCAGGAGATGGTGAAGTACAGAGAAACCTAGCTTGTTGCAGTCCATGGGGTCGCAAAGAATTGGTCACAAAGAATCAGTGACTGAACAACAAGAATAAATTTTACCCTTTTGTTTCTTTATATTCCTCTTGATTTTTATACTTTTCCTGTAATCTGATTTTTGATCACATACCATTCTCTATAGTCTCCCAACACACTTCCCAAAAGAGAAGAGGCTAATTTTTTTTTAATTGGCAAAGAAAAAACTTGAAAGTAATTATTTGAAAATGATTATTTTCTATTTATCATAGTTGTGGATTATTTTCTTTGTGTTGATTAGATATGCTACATTTGGACAATTAATTTTTTAATTAATTAGAATATAGTATCTTATAAAAGTGTTCATTAAAATCTGGTATCCAAGAATGGTTTCCCAGGTGGCCCTAGTGGTAAAGAACCTGCCTGCCAATGCAGGAGATGTGCGAGACAAGGATTAGATATATGGGTTGGGAAGATCTAGAGAAGGAAATGGCAACTCACATCAGTATTCTTGCCTGGAGAATCTCATGGAAAGAGACGCCTGGAGGGCTACAGTTCATGGGGTTATAAGTGTCAGAGACAACTGAAACAACTTAACACAGCACATACGTAGTCTTACATGAGCATTACTGAATTCTAGCTTTCCTACCACGCGCTCACAGGCATGAAACCCAAAACTTACTGTCTTTTAGCTCTTGACAAATTGCTGAGAGAAGAAATCATATCAAATGAAAAGCTTATTCATGAATTTACTTGCTCCTTCATGAGTTTTATGTTACTTTAGTTTTAAGTACCATTATTAAATATTTGTACAGTTAGAAATAGACCAAACATTAAAAAAGGAAACCACAAAATACCTCTACTTGAGTCAGAGATTTATTCTGGAAATGTTTTTTTCAAAGTCAATATAAATTTAACTTCTGTTGACAGACTTCATTAACTTTATTTAAAAAATAAGTAAAATATTTTGTTATGCACTTACTCTGACAACAATACTCCAGTTTCAATAAATTTGAGCACCTCCTCTCCTTCCAGCCCTAAGTAGAATTTTTATCATGTTTTTTATTCTCTTCAGGTTGTCACATATTAATAATTCCTGTGGATACATCTTGAAGATATTATAATTGAAACTTATGAAATTGTCATTATAAAAAATGCAAATTCCATGTAAGAATTGCAATACTGCTGTTCATAGAGACACCAGAATGCCATAAAAGAGCTCAGATCTATAAAGAGGCAGGCAATTTAGTCACTTCCATAACTAAGGACATAATTTGTCACCAGGCACCAAGGTAGCTTTGTTAATTACCCTCATCTCACAAAATGTCACCAGGCTTCCACACCTTGATTCTTCAGAGGTAAGAAACTGAATGGATAACCAATACCAAACTGCCCAACTCTATTGACTTCCTTGAATTTCAGTTTTGTTCTGTTTATCTCCAAAGTAAAAACATTTGTTGAGATTGAACTCCAAGTCTTCAAAATATGTGTGTGAGTGTATAAGTACATGTAAACGCTTATGTGTATGTGCATGTGCTCGTATATGTGTGCAAGCATTTTTGTGTGAGGATGATAACAGATTTATTAATGGTTTTGCTTGTTTTTCTTATCTCCTAGTCAGTGTTTAAATCCCTGGACCCAGTTCTGAAATATTTTAATTTCAATTTGTTTGGAGGTTCCTTTCGTGTCTAGAATGATTAATTTTTGTTTTTCAGGGCACCAATTTTCTCAAATTAAAAATTTCAACTATTTTTAAAGTTAAAAGCTGTTGGATGGTTTACATATTTCTCTGGTTTTGTTTCATTTTGTATTTTACATGGTCCTCCTTATTACAATAGCAAAGATCTGAAGATTAGATTTTGACCAAAGATAAAATAAATGTGTGCTTATTCCATCTTCAACAATCTCTTGAATAACTTGTCCCTTTCCAGGTTTCACAAAATATGAATAGCTAAAGGCTTTTTCTATAGCTTTGATAAAATGTATTTTTATAACACTATCACTAGGTTATTCAATGCACTTAAAATAATAGACATTATTTAGAGCAGTTTTAGGTTCACAGCAAATTTGAGTAAAAGGTAAAAGAGAGAAAGATTGTACCTTTTGCACACAATCCCCATGTAAATTCTCCCACTATCAGAGACTTATTATTCTCCCTCATCATAGTAATACATTCATTAAAATCAATGAACATTTGTTAACATATTTTTATCACTCAAAGTCCATAGTTCACACTGGAGTTCATGGTTGTTATTGTACATACTGTGAATTTGACAAATGTACAATAGCTGCTCTAAATATCTCTGTGCAAGATTTTTGGGTTCTTTTTGTTGTGTGTGGGTGTTTGTATGTGTGTGTGTGTTGTAATAAAAACAGATAACATGAGATCTTCACTTTTAACAAAATTTTAATTATGCAGTACAGCAGATCTATAAAACCTATTAACCTTGCATAATTGAAACTTTATTCCCATTGTACAACCATACCTATTTACACTTACTAATCTGCCTCTTGAGAAATCTGTATGCAAGTCAGGAAGCAACAGTTAGAATTGGACATGGAACACAGACTGGTTCCAAATAGGAAAAGGAGTACGTCAAGGCAGTATATTGTCACCCCACTTATTTAACTTATATGCAGAATACATCATGAGAAACGCTGGACTGAATGAAACACAAGCTGAAATCAAGACTGTCAGGAGAAATATCAATAACCTCAGATATGCAGATGACACCACCCTTATGGCAGAAAGTGAAGAGGAACTAAAAAGCCTCTTGATGAAAATGAAAGTGGAGAGTGAAAAAGTTGGCTTAAAGCTGAACATTCAGAAAACGAAGATCATGACATCCGGTCCCATCACTTCATGGGAAATAGATGGGGAAACAGTGGAAACAGTGCCAGACTTTAGATTTTTGGCTCCAAAATCACTGAAGATGGTAATTGCAGCCATGAAATTAAAAGACGCTTACTTCTTGGAAGAAAAAGTATGACCAACCTAGATAGGATATTCAAAAGCAGGTACATTACTTTGCCGACTAAGGTCCATCTAGTCAAGGCTATAGTTTCTGCTGTGGTCATGTGTGGATCTGAGAGTTGGACTGTGAAGAAGGCTGAGTGCCAAAGAATTGATTTTTTTGAACTGTGGTGTTGGAGAAGACTCTTGAAAGTCCCTTGGACTGCAAGAAGATCCAACCAGTCCATTCTGAAGGAGATCAGCCCTGGGATTTCTTTGGAAGGAATGATGCTAAAGCTGAAACTCCAGTATTTTGGTCACCTCATGTGAAGAGTTAACTCCTTGGAAAAGACTCTGATGCTAGGAGAGATTGGGGGCAGGAGGTGAAGGGGACGACAGAGGATGAGATGGCTGGATCACTGACTCGATGGATGTGAGTCTGAGTGAACTCCGGGAGTTGGTGATGGACAGGGAGGCCTGGCGTGCTGCGATTCATAGGGTCGCAAAGAGTCAGACACGACTGAGCGACTGAATTGAACTGAACTGAATAGATCCTATCAAAAATCAATATACTTTTTACTTCTATGAGTTTAACTATTTTAGATACCTTATGTAAATGGCTTATTTTACTTTGTATAATGTTCTCTGTCTACTCACATCATGTGTGGCAGAATTTCCTACTTGTTTATGGCAGAATAATATTATGTTATATCTATATACATATAACACACACATATATGTATAATACATATGTAATGCACATATGTGTATACCTATATACACATATGTACATACACACACACTACATTTTTAATCCTTTGTCCAATAATGGACATTTAGCTTGTTTCTATGGCTAACCATCATTAATAAAGCTGCAGCAAACATTGAGTGCATATATCTCTGTAAAATCCTGATTTTCAATAAATACTCAGGAGTGAGATTGCTATATCACTTGTTAATTATAATATTAATAGTGAAACAACTGAGCTATTTAAAATCCTAAAACATGATACTGTTAAAGCTCTTCTCTCAATATGTCAACAAATTTGAAAACTCAGCACTGGCTACAAGACTGGAAAAAGTCAGTTTTCATTCCAATCCTAAAAAAGATGATGCCAAAGAATATTGAAACTGCCATCAATTGTGCTTATTTCACATGGTAGCAAAGTAATGCTCAAAATCCTCCAAGCGAGGCTTCAGCAGTATGTGAACCAAGAACTTCTAGATGTACAAGCTGGGCTTAGAAAAGGCATGGGAATCAGAGGACAAATTGCCATGGTTCACTGGATCATAGAGAAAGCAAGGCAATTCCAGAAAAACATCTAGTTCTTCTTCATTGACTATACTGAAGTCCATATAGTCAAAGCTATGGTTTTGCCAGGAGTCAGTTACAGATGTGAGTTGTGATAGTTTATGGTGAATGATGCCAGATGTGTGATATCTGAAGAAGATTTAGCTTTGGGACCAAGGAACAGGCTAGATCACTCAAGAGCTATTGGGTAGCAGAATTTTATTAAAGTGAAAAAGTGACAGAGAAAGATTCTAACATAGATATCAGAAGGGGGATGGAGAGTGCCCCCTTCACTATTCTTTAGCAAGTCTTTATATATTTTTAATTAGTTATCAAAATAAATCAAAAGAACATCTCAAGTTTGTAAAAATTTTACCAGACTCACTCCCACAATTTACATTTTAGGATAATAGGATTAAAACTTAATAATAGAAAGATCCTACCAGACTCATTCCCATAATATACATTCTAAGATACTAGGATTAGTCAGAAAGTTTTCAAGAAGGAGAAACTGTCCTCAAGCAGGATACATTGTTGTTATATCACAACAAACTGTGGGACATTCTTAAAGAGATGGGAATACCAGACCACTTGACCTGCCTCCTGAGAAATCTGTATGCAGGTCAGGAAGCATCAGTTAGAACTGGACATGGAACAACAGACTGGTTTCAAATAGGAAAAGGAGTACGTTAAGGCTGTACATTGTCACCCTGCTTATTTAACTTATATGAAGAGTACATGATGAGAAATGCTGGACTGGATGAAGCATAAGCTGGAATCAAGATTGCCGGGAGAAATATCAATAACCTCAGATATGCAGATGACACCAACCTTATGGCAGAAAGCAAAGAAGAATGAAAGATCCTCTTGATGAAAGTGAAAGAGGAGAGTGAAAAAGTTTGTTTAAAGCTCAACATTCAGAAAACTAAGATCATGGCATCTGATTCCCTCATTTCATGGCAAATAGATGGGGAAACAGTGGAAACAGTGGTAGTCTTTACTTTTGTGGCTCCAAATTCACTGCAGATTGTGACTGCAGCCCTGAAATTAAAAGACGCATGCTCCTTGGAAGAAAAGTTACAACCAACCTAGACAGCTTATTAAAAAGCAGAGACATTACTTTGCCAACAAAGGTCTGTCTAGTCAAAGCTACAGTTTTTCTAGTAGTCGTGTATGGATATGAGAGTTAGACTATAAAGAAGGCTGAACACCAAAGAATTGACACTTTTGAACTGTGGTGTTGGAGAAGACTCTTGAGAGTCCCTTGGACAGGAAGGAGATTCAACCGGTCCATCCTAAAGGAAATCAGTTCTGAATATTTATTGGAAGGATTGATGTTGAAGCTGAAACTCCAATACTTTGGCCACTGGATGTGAAGAACTGACTCATTTGAAAAGACCTTAATGCTGGGAAAGATTGAAGGCGGGAGGAGAAGGGGATGACAAAGGAAATGAGATGGTTGGATGGCATCACCGACTCAATGGACACGAGTTTGAGCAAATTCTGGGGGTTGGTGATGGACAGGGAGGCTTGTCCATAGTGAAGGCATGTTGAAGACCATGGGATGGCAAAGAGTCAGCCATGACTGAGAAACTGAACTGGACAGAGTTTAAACTGTGTTGTTTGTTGCATAATTATCAATTTCAAACTTAAAGAAAAAAAAATGTTGAATGTGACTAAAACTAAGGAATGAAGAGAGAGAGAGAGAGAAAAGACGTCTGTCCTTTCTTCTTCCTTGAGAATTCCAAACCCCTATCTCCTCAGCAACCCCCATACTTCTTATCCACCTGCCTAGGAACTGACTCTCTCTCATTTCTCCGTTTTCTTTTAGGAAAGTATGTTGCCAAAGGAAAGAGGTGCTGTTTTTCTTCCATAAACTACTTCCAGCTGTTGACGGGCATCATCCCTAAGTTGCTGAGGCAATATACTATCCTAACCCTCATATTGACTATCTCTGATCCAGGGGCCCCAAGTAATAGTTGGAGGAGGCTGTGGCACTCGTAGGAGCTAGCTTGAACAACCGCTTGTAACTTAAAAGCCTTCAGACAGTTAGAAACAAATCCCATTTTTACAGTTACAGATGTAAGGCAAAATAGTCATTAAACCAAGTTAAAACATAATCAAAATGAAAAGCCACATTATGTCCATAGTTAAGGTACAATATGTTATACCAGTCCATCTGAGGATTGTTAGATGTCATCAGATCAAGAAGAGGTATTCCTAGAGCTGAAGAAAGTATTTTTCCTTGAAGGAGAGAAAGCCACCATGTTAAGCCTTTAATGAAAAGAGTGAGGAGAGGAGGAGAGTGCTCACCAGACTCAGCAATTAGATTGTGGAGTGCAGCCTAGGAGTGAGTCTGAACAGGAAGACGTTGTCTTGAGGGTCAAATGGCAGACCGAGGACCTTTGGAGTCAGTAGAAGCAAGCCCATCTAGATTCTTGGTCCCATCTCAGTTACTGGCTCAAACAGTATCTTGTTTGACTCAAAGGGTGGGTCAGGAATTAACCTCTCGGTAATGTCTGTTGAAAAGTTAAAGGTGAGTTACATAATTAATTTTAAGGCTTCAGGACCTAGGACAATATCTGTGCACAAAAACAGTCTGTCATAGAGACAGTTCCTTCTTAGGGACAGTTCGAGCTGTCATTAAAGCTATGGGTAGAACTTTAAACCAGCTGTCTTGTGTTTCCTGAATTAGTTTACATGGATGTCCTTTAATAATGTCATTAGCCTTTTCAACTTTCCTGAGGATTGGGGTCTCCAGGAACAGTGTAAATGATATTCTATTCCTCAATCTTTTGACACCCCTTGAGTTACAGCAGCTTTAAAAGTGCAGCATTGTCACTCTGGAGGCTTTGCGACAGCCCAAACCTGGGAATAATTTCATGGATTAAAAATTTTATAACTTCCTTAGCCTGTTCACCATGGCAGGTAAAGGCCTCAATCCATCTAGTAAAAGTGTCTACTCATACCTGTAAGAAAGAAATTCCGTTTGTTTTTAGCATATAAGTAAAAGGAACCACTGCCTCATTTATTATTCATAAATCTTGAGCTAGTCTCCATTCATCATTTGACTTTTTCACACCCAAAGTAGGAGTGTTACATGGAATATCGCAAGGAATTAATAGCTCCTGGTCCTTTAAATTTTCAATGATGGGTTTTAACCCTTCTTTAATACCTAAAGGCTTAAATGGATACTACTTTTGATATGAAAACAACTGAGGGTCTTTAAGCTTGATGAAGACAGAAACAGCATTTTCTCAGACTGTTTGTGACCCCATGGACTGCAGCATGCCAGGCCTCCCTGTCCATCACCAACTCTTGGAGATTACTCAAACTCATGTCTATTGAGTCAGTGATGGCATCCAACCATCTCATCCTTTGTCATCCCCCTCTCCTCTCACCTTCAACCTTTCCCAGCAACAGGGTCTTTGCAAAGGAGTCAATTCTTTGCATCAGGTGGCCAAACTATTGGAGTTTCAGCTTCAGCATCAACCCGTCCAATGAATATTCAGGACTGATTTCCTTTAGGATGGACTGGTTGGACCTCCTTGCAGTCCAAGGGACTCTCAAGAGTCTTCTCCAACACCACAGTTCAAATGCATCACTTCTTTGGTGCTCAGCTTTCTTCATAGTCCAACTCTCACATCCACACGTGACTACTGGAAAAAACATAGCCTTGACTAGACAGACCTTTGTTGGCAAAGTAATGTCTCTGCTTTGTATTAAGCTGTCTAGGTTGGTTGTAACTTTTCTTCCAAGGAGCATGCGTCTTTTAATTTCATGGTTGCAGTCACCATCTGCAGTGATTTTGGAGCCCAAAGAAATAGTCTGTCACTGGTTCCACTGTTTCCCCATCTATTTGCCATGAAATGATGAAATCAGATGCCATGATCTTAGTTTTCTGAATGTTGAGTTTCAACTTTTTCACTATTCTCTTTCATTTTTATTAAGAGGCTCTTTAATTCTTCTTCACTTTCTGCCATAAGGGTGATGTCATCTGCATATCTGAGGATATTGATATTTCTCCTGGCAATCTTGATTCCAGCTGTGCTTCCTCCAGCCCAGCGTTTCTCATAATGTACTCTGCATAAAAGTTAAATAAGCAGGGTAACAATATACAGCCTTAACGTACTCCTTTTCCTATTTGAAACCAGTCTGTTGTTCCATGTCCAGTTCTAACTGTTGCTCTCTGACTTGCATATAGGTTTCTCAAGAGGCAGGTCAGGTGGTCTGGCATTACAGTTGATTGTGATCCACACAGTCAAAGGCTTTGGCATAGTCAATAAAGCAGAAATAGATGTTTTTCTGGAACTCTCTTGCTTTCTCGATGATACAGAGGATGTTGGCAATTTGATCTCTGGTTCCTCTGCCTTTTCTAAAACCAAGTTTAACATCTGGAAGTTCATGGTTCATGTATTCCTGAAACATGTCTTGGAGAATTTTGAGGATTACTTTACTAGCGTGTGAGATGAGTGCAATTGTGCAGTAGTTTGAGTATTCTTTGGCATTGCCTTTCTTTGGGACTGGAATGAAAACTGATCTTTTCCAGTCCTGTGGCCACTGCTGAGTTTTCCAAATTTGCTGGCATATTGAGTGCAGCACTTTCACAGCATCACCTCTTAGGATTTGAAATAGCTCAACTGGAATTCCATTACCGCCACTAGCTTTGTGCATAGTGATGCTTCCTAAGGCCCACTTCACTTCACATTTCAGGATGTCTGGCAATCCTTAGTACAGAGTTTAATCTGAGTTGTTTGTTGTGTAATCATTCATTCCAGAGTTAAGTAAAATTTAAAAAAAAAATGTGACTAAGACTAATGAATATAGTTTATGTGACAAGAGAACAGAAATCTTTCAAAATAAAAATGGAAATACTGACCAGCAATGTAAAACTCTCCTAGAATTGTGAAGGGATACATTTTGAGACTTCTCAAACTTATAATAGGCATATTTGTGGATACTAAAAATTATTCCAAAGCTGAAGATCTGTTTCATGTTGACTGGCTATGTAAGTTACTTTCCCCACAAATGCTTAACTATAGAAACTTTCCAGTTATATTATATATTCATATATTCAGCTTCAGTATTTGACCTGTATAATCCCTTGACTTTTATCTTCTCTTATATGATATTGTTAATAACCTACATATGAACAAAAATATACATTTTAATTTTTTAATAATGTACATGAGTTTAAAATTGATTTAACACAATTTCCCCTTGCAAATTTTTCTTTGCATAACCATATTTAAAAATAAATTTAGCTTATTTTATATTATATTTTGCTTATATGACTATGGACTTCACTTGTGGCTCAGCTGGTAAAAAATCTGCCTGAAATGCGAGAGATCTGAGTTTGATCCATGAGTTGAGAAGATCCCTGGAGAAGGGAAAGGTTACCCACTCCAGTCTTCTGGCCTGAAGAATTTCATGGATCCATAAGGTTGCAAAGAGTCAGATACCATTGAACGACTTTCACTTTCACTTTGTTTACATGAAATGTGTATTTTTAAGTTTGAACTATGAAGCGAATACACATATGTTTACCAAATTTAAAATTATTTTAACTTTAAATGTTTTTGCTTTCTACTTTTTAGTTTTAATTTTTCTTCACATACTAACTTCCACAAATACAGGAATTGAATTTTATGTTAGTGAGTAATACTGATGTACTTTCTAAGCTTTTGTTGGTGATTATATTTAAATTCTTAGAAAGATGGTGATGATAACCCTGTATGGGAGACAGCAAAAGAGACACAGATGTATAGAACAGTCTTTTGGACTCTGTGGGAGAGGGAGAGGGTGGGATGATTTGGGAGAATGAAACATGTAGAATATCATATATGAAATGAATCGCCAGTCCAGGTTCGATGCATGGTGCTGGATGCTTGGGGCTGGTGCACTGGGACGACCCAGAGGGATGGTACAGGGTGGGAGGAGGGAGGGAGTTTCAGGATGGGGAACATGTGTATGCCTGTGGTGGATTCATGTTGATGTATGGCAAAACCAATCCAATATTGTAAAGTAATTAACCTCCAATTAAAATAAATAAATTTGTATATAAAATAAATAAATAAATTCTTTCTCTACAAAGCATCAGAAAAATAAAAGATCATGAAATTATTACCCCCTAGGAAAAGTAAACATATAGTCACTCAAATGAGTAAGCACTAATGAATTGATCTCAATTAACTAAGGAATTGAATATTGGATTCCAGTGAAAGAAATACTGTATTTTTATAAAAATACTGTCCATGATGAAAAGAGATATTATACATAATCACACTGTCTCTGAACTGTTATTAAAAATGTGGGAAGGAGATAAAATTAACAACTCCCTCCACATTCATAGGGGATATTTTTGGAACCTAATGGACTTTTATATACAGTGTTCATTTCCTTCTTAATTCTTAAATCATACTTGATTACTTCCTCATCACATTCAATCAGTTATCAAGTTTCCTTGATTCTACCAGTGAAATCTCTCTCTCTCCCCTTCCCCAGTCAGTTCATACTTCTTTTGCTCCATTGGAGGTTCTTACTATATTTTATCACAGTTGAAATAATAACTTCTTTGCTACTCTCCAGATCCCTTGTATTGCCAAATTCCAATCTTTCATATAATGAAAGAAAAAGCCACATAAATTTCAAATACATACTGTTATTGCTTAATTCTCAACAATATTCAGTTTTTTCTAAATGTCCACCAAAGACTAGCATAATGCCTTTTGTGTTTTATCATAGCTAGGATATTATCATCTGCCTCATCAAATATTCTTTCTTAAGTCCACTGTCTTAACTCCTGATTCACTTTCAAATCTAGAGATTTTAAGTCCTCTTCCATTTACTCATTTCTTCAAAAGTCTTCTGCACAGTGTTGTGTTTGATGCTCTGTGTTGAATCCTGCAATCACAATGGTAAAGTGAAAGTGAAAGTCACTCAGTTGTGTCTGATCCTTTGCAACCCCATGGACTGTAGCCTACCAGGCTCTTCTGTCCGTGGAATTTTCTAGGCAAGAATACTCGAGAGGGTTGCCATGTCCTTCTTCCGGGGATCTTCCCAACCCAGGGATGGAACTCAGGTGTTCTGCATTTGCAGGTGGATTCTTCACCATCTGAGCTATCAGGGAAGTGCACAATGGTAAACAAAATACCATCTCTGTCATTGAGGATCATGCAGGCATGAGACATCTATGTAAAGAGAAAGATAACAATGTACTTTACAGTGGAGGGGTGTAGAAACCAAGAGATCTGAGCTTGGAGAGTATTTGGCTGTTTCAGAAGCAAAGTNTTCTGCATTTGCAGGTGGATTCTTCACCATCTGAGCTATCAGGGAAGTGCACAATGGTAAACAAAATACCAGCTCTGTCATTGAGGATCATCCAGGCATGAGACATCTATGTAAAGAGAAAGATAACAATGTAGTTTATGGTGGAGGGGTGTAGAAACCAAGAGATCTGAGCTTGGAGAGTATTTGGCTGTTTCAGAAGCAAAGTCAAGTTAGGAAATGTACTACAGAAAAAAAAAAAAAAAGAACACAATTCAAGTGCCCAGAAATTACACTGAATAATTCTGAGAAGTCAGCAATCCCAAACTGCTTGCATTTGGGACTTGGCCGGCATCTTTCCTCCTCTTTGTAATTAGGATCTTTGAGCCATTTGTACCAGAGCCTTTGACTACAGATTAGCCAATGATCTTGAAAAAAGTTGAGTCATGATTTAATACCCTGATCTACCATCAACTACTTATACAGTTTGCTATAGTTATAACAACCTCACTCAAAAAGCGTTTGAAAACTCCCAAATGGACGTTCAACTCAGTAGTGCTTAAAACTCCCATAATTATATTACATAATCAAATACAACTCAAAAGAAAGTAAAATCCTCAAAGCTTGGACAAACAGCTGAGCAATGCATTCTTAAATTAAAAGCAATAGATATTTTTAGCCAATTTTCAGAAAAAAAAACACTGTCATGGGCATCCTCTAAACTCATGTTTGAAGATATGTACTCAAAGTTAACATTTAATGTCTAAAGATTAATTTGAATAATTTTTATAAGAAAGTAATTTCATTTTTAATTGAGAAAGAATGATATAATACTAATATAATTTGAAATATTTTAAAAGTGTCTCCCAAGATTATTCAAAGGTCACATGCATAAACTTGCTTTGTCAAGTAATTAATAATATATGGACTGTTTGTTTTTACCAAATAGAAATTTAAATAGCCCGGAGAACTTCCTTCTTAAATAAACACACAGTCAAGGTCTTTGACTGTAATTTGAGGTCATGGCCTTTAGATGTGAAATGTTAAGTAACACACAAAAATCAATTCATTGAGCTAGTCATTAGTTTATTCACTCAATAGATACCACAATTAGAAGTATGGAAATGATTATTCAGTCTATCACATCCAGTTATTTTCTAGAAAATTATAACATGAAAATAAGCAGCAAGTGTAAAACAATGTCTAATGCAGTCACACAAAAAATAAGGTTCCCTGGCCTCTTCTATATAAAGGATGAAAGTGAAGTGAAAGTGAAAGTTGCTCAGTCGTGTCCGATTCTTTGCGATCCCATGGACTATACAGTCCCTGGAATTCTCCGGGCCAGAATACTGGAGTGGGTAGCCTTTCCCTTCTCCAGGGGGTCATCCCAACCCAGAGATCGAACCCAGGTCTCCCATATTGGAGGCAGATCCTTTACCAGCTGAGCCACAAGGGAAGCCCCATGTAAAGAATAAAGGGAGCAAATCGCTTTGGAGCACTTGTTTTTTACTACTGTAGGAAAAAAAAATCCTTTGAATGTCTTTTATTTTTAAGCCAGAAGGAGGCCAAAACCATTAGACCAATGGCTTGATACAGAGTCATGTGAAAGTTGCTCAGTCGTGTCCAACTCTTTGTGATCCCATAAACTGTAGCCCACCAGGCTCCTCTGTCCATAGAATTCTCCAGGCAAGAATACTGGAGTGGTTTGCCATGCCTTTCTCCAGGAATCTTCCTGACCCAGGGATCAAATCCAGATCCCTGCATTGCAGGAATATTCTTTATTGTTTGAGCTAGTTGGGAATCCTAACACAGGGTCATAATTCATCTTATTTTTAAAGGTGAGAACTAGTCATTTTGGAAGAGAAGAGTAAATTTACTTAAGAGCCAAAGAACTTCTTTTGAGGAAAATGGGCTAGATTTTGACTTTTCTACTGTTAGGATCAATATTAATGAAACTTAGTGATGGACCAATGACAGTATAAAGAATCACTGATAGGATAACACATGGAGGCAGAAAAGGTAACATCGTGAGAGAAGACAGGAGTTAGAACATGAACCAAAGTTTCCTCAAGGAAGACCAGCACCAATATATAGGGTACTTGTAGCTTGGAGCCTCCCCAGTCCCGGATACCTTAACAAAATTTGGGCATAATGAATATTTAACATGTGAGCATAAATCCCAAGTACAAACCACAGAAATCTCTGTATTTTCAATATAATTTGAAATATGCACAGATGATCATTTGAAGATATTTAGACAAATATTTACTCAATATGTTGAACAAGTTGCTTTTAAAAAGACTTTTTAAAATATTTTTTACTGGTTAGGTTATATCTAACCAATTTATGCAGATATTACCATAGAAAACTAATACCTGAACAACCAATATGGCAATAATAGATTTCTTCATAATAGAATAGAAGTGTCCCTGCTGTTGTTGCTGTTTAGTAGATAAGTCATGGGTATTTGTAACTCTAATGACAATTCACTATGTTACATAAATCTTATTACTGAAATTAAAGGAGGGTCTGAGGGTTGAAAGAGAAGTGCATCTATATGCATCTAAATACGTTTCTAAAAATGCACACTTTATGTGACCCTTTATTGATTATTTTTAAGTTGACATGTTTTGTTTCCTGACCCAGTTGTTTTTAATACATGACTTAATCACCTGGGTTGTGGATACCTAACAACTTAAAATGTATTGAGGGACTAGTAGTAGATTATGTATCTTTTAAGAGACAGATGAGACATACATCCACAATAAGAAAGATACTTTTTAAAATGTTCTATAATTTTAGATAATAAAACAGAAAAAATATCAACAGTGTTACATATTAGTGGGTCTTGCAAAAATACTGTAACTTACAAAACTGGCACTTTTAATTAAGACTGCCTTAGCTTGACTCTGACATATCTTAAATGGGTAGGAACATTAACACAAAAAATAAAGGAAAAACAGGGATTGTCTGATATATTTTAAAATTATAATATTATTGAATTAAGTAATTGGGACATAGGCAATATATTGAATTATGTGTACTCTTTTAACTACATTAAAGCCAACTGGAAGAGCTTTTATAGTATAGCATGTGAATAGGAAGACAAAGTATGTGGTTATGGTCATTCACAGAACTGATTTGAAAATAGATTTGAAGAAGAAAACGTGATCAGGTGTCTTCCTGACAAGTAATACACAATTTGTCAGAACAAGCTCAGTGTTTAAATGTAGAGAAATTTAGCATAATAACTATCACACTATTCCTTGGACAAACAGGAATTAGATTTTTTTTCTATCTTTATAATCTTTATAGGATTTCTAAAAACCATCAGCCAAAGCAGTACATTAATTTACCATGTGCATTTTACATTTATGACTTGGATATTTCAAAGTTCTAGGTCAGGAAGCAACAGTTAGAACTGGACATGGAACAACAGTCTGGTTCCAATAGGAAAAGGAGTATGTCAAGACTGTATATTGTCACCCTGCTTATTTAACTTATTTGCAGAATACATCATGAGACATGCTGGGCTGTATGAAACACAGGCTGGAATCAACATTGCTGGGAAAAATATCAATAACTTCAGATATACAGATGACACGACCCTTATGGCAGAAAGTGAAGAAGAACTAAAGAGCCTCTTGATGAAAGTGAAAGAGAAGAGTGAAAAAATTGGCTTAAAGCTCAATATTCAGAAAACGAAGATCATGGCATCTGGTCCCATCACTTCATGGGAAATATATAGATGGGGAAATGGTGGAAACAGTGTCAGACTTTATTTTGAGGCTCCAAAATCACTGCAGATAGTGATTATAGCCATGAAATTAAAAGACGCTTACTCCTTGGAAGGAAAGTTATGACCAACCTAGACAGCACATTCAAAAGCAGAGACATTACTTTGCCAACAAAGGTGTGTCTACTCAAGGCTATGGTTTTCCAGTAGTCATGTATGAATGTGAGAGTTGGACTATAAAGAAAGCTGAGAGACAAAGAATTGATGCTTTTGAATTGTTGTGTTGGAGAAGACTCTTGAGAGTCCATTGGACTGAAAGGAGATCCAACCAGTCCATCCTAAAGGAAATCACTCCTGGGTGTTCACTGGAAGGACTGATGTTGAAGTTAAAACTCCAATATTTTGGCCACATGATGCGAAGAGCTGACTCATTTGAAAAGATCCTGATGTTAGCAAAGATTGAAGGCAGGAAGAGAAGGGGATGACAGAGGATGAGATGGTTGGATGACGTCACTGACTCAATGGACCTGAGTGGGTAAACTCTGGGAATTGGTGATGCACAGGGAGGCCTGGCATACTGAGGTTCATAGGGTGGCAAAGAGTCGCACACGACTGAGTGACTGAACTGAACTGAACTGAGTGAGGAATGAGATCATGGAGAAGGTGATGGCACCCCACTCCAGTACTCTTGCCTGGAAAATCCCATGGATGGAGGAGCCTGGTAGGCTGCAGTCCATGGGGTCACACAGAGTCGGACACGACTGAAGCGACTTAGCAACAAGGAACTACTGCACAGCAGAGAGAACTCTGCTCAATATTAGGTGGCAGCCAGATGGGAGGGGAGTCTGAGAGTGAATGGAGACATGTACGTGTATGGCTGAGTCCATCTGCTGTCCACCTAAACTAACACAACCCTGTAAATCGGGTATACCCCAAAACAAAATAAAACTTAAAAAAAGAAAAAGAATCAGATCATATTAATTCCACAAGGTTCCAACTCTTAGAGTTTGTTGCTTGTTTTAATGAGTCTTAAATTCCCTCCATGTTTTACTCCAAGAAAGGATCTAGACATTGGGAGATATGCATTTTTATAGGGGTCAAATGAGGAAGCTCACCTGTATTTTTATAAAAATGTACAAGTTTAAAATAAGGCAAGTAGAAAGTAAAGGACCGATAAGTAAAAATAATGAAATAATAGAATCATTAATTCTCAGTAGTATTTTGTGTTAATATATTCTAAAATCTTGGAAGTTTAATTTAAAACCAATGAAATTAAGACCTTTAATTTCCTTTGTCTGATTCAAAACTTTAACTTAATCAATGCTGCAATTGTCATGAAAATTTTTTAATGGAATAAAGTCAGAAAAATCAACCAAGTAAACACAATTTTTCATGATATTTCATTTTATTGCATATTCTCAAAGGTGATTAGTTTGAAGAAAGAAAACCTTGTTAAATATAATAACGAGAAAATGAAAATATTAAGGTAATCTTTTTAACAACCTAAGAGGAATGTGTTATCACACCTAGATGAAAAGAAAATGTAAATTCAAAATATATTAAAAAGATATCCTAAATCTGAATTTGCATATTTGAGTATGGAGTTAGTGTTTTGCCCATGCTGTTTGACAGGGCTGTCATCTATCTGTAGGACATTTTTTTAATGAAAATTATTTTTTAAATTGCCTTCTCTGAGTTAAAGATTGTAGCTATGATTTTTGTTTGGGGGAGAGGGAGGAAATTTTTCATTACTGATGCAACCCTCTGCTGCAGATTGGATTTTAGTCCAGAACTACCCGGCTATCTAGAGTCTTTAACCCTGAACTACCATATCCAATAGTCCCCATTATTTCACTGCTCTATGCTGCTCTTTGAGGAGTTTATCATTATCATTGTGGAAAAAAAATTAAGAAAATAACAAATTACATTAAAGAGAACCTTGTGCCTCTACCACCCTGAGGTAACAAACATTCATTTTTGTATAAGAACATCTTTTT